>CM062807.1:1121009633-1121293293 GCA_031772625.1 Pinus tabuliformis | reverse complement strand
GGAGCACCTCCATCACATCTAACAGGTTCTACAAACACTGTGGCAATACAAGCTATGTGCCAATTTGGAGAAATGTACTTTTGGCATGACCCAGGTTTGGTATCTGGATACATTATTGATGAACAAGGGGTGCATGTGGATCCAGCCAAGATCCAAGTCATTCGGGATTAGCCATCTCCAACCACTTTGACAGAGCTCCATAGCTTTCTGGGTCTTTCCAACTTCTACCGCAGGTTCGTGTTGGGTTTTCTCATATCACTTGGCCCTTGAGTCAAGTCACCAAGGGAGGAGTGAAAGTAAAATTATTTGGTCTGAATCTCAACAAAAGGCATTCACAAGTTGAAAGAGTGCCTCTGCACAACACCAGTGCTCGCGTTACGAGATTTGCAACAACCATTTGAGGTCAAGACAGATGCCTCTAACTATGCTATTGGGGCAATCCTTACTCAACATGGGCATCCAGTGGCATATCACAGTGAGACACTTTCGACACAGTCCGAAAGTATCCATTTATGACAAAGATATGTATTCCATTTTGCAGGCTTGCCGACAATGGAAGCATTACATTTTAGGGAAGGAAACGGTCATCCACACAGACCACTTACCTTTGTAGTTCATACAGACCCAAGGGAAATTGCAGAATGATCACCATCAGAAGTCGTCTACATACCTGCAACAATTCCACTTGAATATCAAGTATAAGAAGGGAAACATCAATAATGTTGCAGATTGTCTCAGTCGACCACTGATCATGGCGTTAACCATCGTGCTCAACTATTGTGGGCACAAGACTTCTGATTGGCCACTTGTCTACAAAAGCGACCCAAAATTCGGCCACACATACCAGACACTCTTGGAGGGTCGGCATGTTCTAGATTTTCACCTCCAGGATGCCCTGTTATGCCACCTAGGTCACCTTTGTGTTCCTACAAGCGAGCGTGCCAAGATGATTTGGGAAGCACACTATAGTCGGGCTGCTGGGCATTTCGGGGTCGAGAAATTGGTGGCAGTACTGCAAAAGTATTTCTATTGGCCAAATCTTCGATAGGATGTCGGGAAGTACATTAGATCATGTACTGCTTGTGTCATTGCGAAACCGATCATCAAGAAGCAAGGCCTCTATACCCCACTGCCTACCCTACTCTACCTTGGGAATCCATCTCCATGGATTACATGTCAGGCCTTCCTTCCACTAAGCATGGGAATGACTGTGTTTTTGTGGTCGTTGATAGGTTCTCAAAGATGGCCATTATGGCGGCCTGCAAGAAGAATATCATAACAGAAGCCACTGCTAAACTCTTCTTTGAATGAGTGTGGGTGCACTTTGGGATCCCACAGTCTATCATCTCAGATCGGATAGTCGGTTCCTCAGTACATGGTCTAGTCTCTGGTCAATGCTGGACACCAAACTCACTAAGTCCATAGCCTTCCATCCTCAAATTGATGGCCAGACAGAGGTTGTCAATAGGATGATTGTACACATTCTACGCATGTACAACTCAAAGCATCCATGCACATGGGATGAGAGCCGCCCCTATGTTCAACACAGCTACAACCGAGCTCTTCACAACTTGACTAGCCACAACCCTTTTCAAGCTGGGCTTGGATTCCAACCACTATGCCCCATTGATGTGGCCATGCCACTTGCAGCTACTCACATAGATTCGGCTCATGTTCAGTCTGAAATAGACAAGGAAACTAGCTTCATTGAGCACATCCAGCATATTCACCAGTAGGTCCATGAAATTCTGGAGAAATCAAATGCCAAGTACAAGCAGCGACATGATCAACATCAGGTGCCACACAAGTTTCAGGTGGGCGACAAAGTATGGTTGCATTTGCAAAAGGAATGCCTTACTGGAGCTTGTCGGAAACTAAGACCACTCCAATATGGTCCTTACACCATTACTAAGGCTATGGGAGACAATGGATTTGAGTTCAGCATTCCCCCATTCCTTGGCTTGCACCCAGTGTTCAATGTGGATCGCTTTCGGCCATACTTTCCACCATTACTAGACACATCTGACATTGCAGAACAGCTCACACCCACATAATTAAATCCAGATTGCATAGAACAAGCTGCAACTGATCAGATCATGGACACATAGATCAAGAACACTCGCCAACAGAATATCCAACTGTATCGAGTTGTCAAAGTAGGCCAACTCCTTCACTAGGGCAAGTGGCTCACCAGGGACCAAGTTCAGCAGAAGTTTCCTCATCTCATGGAGGAACTCAACGCAATGGGGACCATTGCTTCCTAAGGGGGAGCAACGATCTAGGTGGACATTGGTGGCCACCTGCCAAGTCCACTTGGACACCCACCATTGTTTCTCTCAACATTTTCAGTTTCCTTAATTGTAGCACAACCTACTAATTTTAGCAGTTTTTCGGGTCCTGAATTTCCGGAGCTATTTTGAGGCCCTAAGCAACGTTTTTTGGGAAAACTGGGAGAAAAATGCGTCCATGGACCATGTTTCTCTTTGCAAAGTTGCAGTTCTCGGATAGATCTTTCTAATGAGATATTGTGCACATCAAACAAAGATCATATGCCAAAGTTACGACCCCGGAAGTTGATGTACCAATTTCCCAAACGGGGCCCACAGTTTGGCATTTCATCTTCTAGGGTTAGGTTTTTGGATGGTTTAGGGTTTTCCATTGTTTCTCAACAATAAATAGGCCTTCGAGACTCATTGTAAGATAGTTCAGAGGCATGTAGCCGCCACATCTCTTCTCAGAGATAAGCTACCATCACCCTAGCTAGTTTCTTTCCATCACTATTTGTAAGCATATTTCAGTATTTTACATTAATGAAATGAAGCATTATTTCCGCTGAATATCTGTGTTTATGGTTATCTCTGTAATTTGTTGCATTCCTGTTTAAATCCAAATCAGTAGAGGTGGTGCATGGCCAAGATATTGGCGAGTTATGGTATAGGAGACTGGGCCACTTGCATCATGGGGCCTTGAAGATCATGCAACAAATTTCTACCGGATTACCCAAGTGCAAGCTGGAGCAAACGAGCACATGCAAAGGTTGCACTTTGGGTAGGTATGCAAAAGCTTCCTTTCATGAACGGGATAGAAGAGCAGGAGCATTTCTGGAGTGAGTTCATTCATATGTATGTGGGCCCTTCTCTACAGCCTCCACAACAAAGCATAGGTACTATGTTATTTTTGTTGATGATTTTTATCGTAGATGTTGGATCTACTTCATGCAAAAGAAGGATCAAACCTTCTTGAAGTTTTGTGAGTTCAAAGCTTTGGCAGAGAAAGAATCAGGGATGAAAATAAAGGCCTTGCGGACTGATAATGGTGGAGAGTATGTTTCCCAGTAGTTTAAAGACTTCTGTGCTTCAGAAGGAATTAAATGGGAACTCACAGCACCTCATAACCCACAATAGAATGGGGTGGCTAAAAGGAAGAACAGGTCTATTGTGGGAGTAGCTCGAGCGATGTTGCATGACCAAGGCCTACCACTTCATTTGTGGGCTGAGGCATGCAATACAACAGTATATCTTCAGAATAGAAGTCCTCATTGCATGTTGGGGATGAAGACACCTATAGAGGCTTTTTCGGGGAAGCGACCAGATGTGAGTCACTTCTGCATCTTTGGATCACCAGTCTTTTGTCATGTGACCAAAGATGCTCGGAAGAAGCTAGACCCAACAAATGAGTTGGAAATACTTATGGGGTACATGAATACACCTCACAACTATCATGTGTTTCTGCCTTCCAGTTAGAGGACCGTAGTGCACAAGGATCTGAAGTTTGATGAGCAAGGAGCCATGCGAGTGTCACTTGAGAGGGAGCTCAAGTTGTATGGTGATGATGAGGAACTATTAGTTGTTAAGGAGGAGGAGCCTCCTGATGATGCAGAGCAACCACATGCAGAGATTCCAGTTGTGGAGATCACCACTACTGGAGAGTCTTCCAGAGATGGGCGGAAATGCTCACAGGAAGCTGACAAATTGATGCAGGATGCGAGAGAGAATGTAGGGAAGCCATCCTTTCAGTGTAAAGAAAAGAGATCTATTGATAGATACATTGGATACATGGCCCTCATTGGGCAGTGTGTAGCGACCGAGTCTTCTTCTTTTGAGGAGGCAATGCATCAGCCAGTTTGGGTGTATGCAATGGTAGAGGAGTATGATTCTATCATGTGGAACAGTGTGTGGGATGTTGTCCCTAGACTGGGAGACAAGTCAGTGGTTACTTCCCGATGGTTGTACAAGGTAAAGCATGCAACTGATGGCAATATTGAGAAACACAAGGCAAGGTTTATTGCTCGTGGTTTCTCACAGGTGGAGGGGATTGACCATGATGAGACCTTTGCTCCTGTTGTAAGGTACTCATCGATCAGATTGATTCTAGCACTATCAGCACAGATGGGCTGGAATATCCATCAGATGGATGTGAAGACAACTTTCCTCATTGGGAGATTGAGGAAGAGGTATACATAGAGCAGCCTGAGGGATTTGACACCTTCGATCATGAGTTGCATGTGTGTCGGCTCAAGTGAGCATTGTATGGGCTGAAGCAAGCACCCTGTGCTTGGTATACCAGGATCGACAGCTATTTCACTGGGTTGGGCTTCACCAAGAGTGAAGTGGATGCGAACCTCTACCACATCATGGTAGAAGGTAAGCTATTGATTATTGTACTTTATGTCGATGATCTGATTTTGACAGGTGATGATCAGTTGATCAAGTCTTGCAAGGAGGACCTTGCAAGAGAGTTTGAGATGAAGGACATTGGCCTCATGCACTACTTTCTAGGCATGGAGGTGTGGCAGAGAGATGGGGAAGTATTTGTGTCTCAAGGCAAGTATGCCAATGAGATACTCAGGCGCTTCCACATGGAGATGTGCAAGCCCATGGAGACTCCTCTAGCAGGGAACTGGAGGAAGGAGAATGCTACTTTAGGTGAGGTAGTAGACAGTTGTGGGTTCACTTATCTATCTAGTGAACAGACGACCAGATTTTTGCTTTGTGGTGAAACAGCTGAGTCAAGCTATGGTTCAGCCAACGAAGTTATTTTGAAAGGCGGCAAAGCATGTGTTGAGATATCTCAGAGGTACCACACAATATGGATTATGGTACATGTGGAAAAGGGGAGTAATCTCCAAGGCTTCATGAATGCAGATTGGGCAGGTATTCCATCAGTCAGGAAGAGCACTTCTAGAGGAATCTTCAACCTTGGGTCAGCTACAGTTTCTTGGTATAGCAGGAAACAGAGATCCGCTGCCTTAGCTCAGCGGAGGCTGAATACATAGCTGCTAGTCAGGTTGCATGTGAGGCCATCTGGATGCAGAAGATTCTAGTGGGATTGTTTGGTTAGATGATGGATACTACTGTGATATATTGTGATAATCAGAGTTGCATTAAACTCTCTAAGAATCCAGTGTTTCGTGACAGGTCCAAGCATATAGATATCCTTATCATCATCTATGGGATTGTGTGGGTCAAGAGGATCATGATGTTGCTGTACATTTTGACCAAGGAACAAGATGCAGATATTTTGACAAAGGCATTGTCAAAGGGCAAGTTTGAGTTCCACAGAGGCAGGATCGGGGTTGCTGATAATCCCTTTCTAGTTGAGAGGGAGTGTTGAAAAGTGTGCAACAAGAAATGCTAAATTTAGAATGTGCTAAAAATAGAACTCCTAAAAATAGCACTTCTAAAATAGCATTTGGCCAATGAGCATTTTGGCCACCTTGGGTGAGAGGTGAAACTGCTAAAAACAGAATCTTCTAAAAATAGCATTTCTAGGTCCCTTCCTATTTTTAGCAGTCCTTGGTCTAACTATAGGAAGTAAAAACGAATTTGGTCTTAACAGTAGTTTAAAATAATAATTAATTAATTTCCATGAGTTAATTAATTATGGAAAATTAAACTTGAAGTATTTGTGAGTACATGCAATTAGTTGTCCCACTGATTGAGGAATTTATCCTTGATTTTCTCCATGATTGAGGAATCAAGTATGAGTTCTATAATGAGAGGATCAGTTGACTTAGTTTTACTTAGTCAAGTCCAGTTAGATTAATTTAACAAGTTGTTAAATTAATGAGATATAGTTTGTTAATTCTTGCATGCATGTGACAACTATTATTTCAGATAACTGAGCATTCCCTCATGGATAATTGATGCATGTCAGTTCAGACAGAGACCCAGTTGAGTTTAGATGAGGGACAGTGTACTATCAGATGCTTGGATATTTCTAGTAAGTATTCCTTGCATGGAGAAGGATCTATTTCCAAGAGAAATACGTAATATAGGAGATTGGAGGACTTGTGGCCTATATATTGAGGCCTAGGTAGTCTATGATCTTCATCTTTTGATTGCAGAGAGTACATGATAGCTCTTGAGCTGATTCTTTTTGTAAACAGAAGAGGATTTCCACTTGATTGATAATACAGATAGGGTTTTATGCTGGTGCTTTCCCCAATAATATATCTTGTGTTATGGTTGATTATTTCTCTTGATCAGTTATATGTGTTTATGCTTGATGTTGCTCATGAAATCGATTATGCTTCTGCTTAATGTTTTGTAGAACTAGATCAAGTATTATGCTTTAGTACATTGCATATATCAGTTTGATCTACAAGTGTGAAATTTCTACACTGTTGTCATAGGTAGTGTCTCTGCTGCCAACAAACATTTATAGTCTCGACAGGGTTACATTTTAACCACTAATCATTCATTGTCCCATCCATTTAAGAGTATAAGTTTTGAAAGATAAATTCAAAAAGATATGTTGACATTTTTTTTTATTCTTTCAACATTTTTTAAAAGATAAAAAGCCATTGTTCTGGTTTGGTGGCCAGCTGTTGACAATGCCATTTACTAGTTATAATTGAACTGAACAAGTTGGCTCGTGATGAGACCCCTTGTATTATGATTATAAGCCATTAAACTATTTTGATATGAAGTATTGGTAATGTCAATTTAATTAGTTCCCATGATCATGGTAAGCAAGCTCATGATGAGACCCCTTATCTTTTATATCAAACATATTTTAGAATTACACTTTGAAAAATCACGAACTTAGTGGATTGGGTGAATGAATTTCTCCTTAAGTGTTTATGGATGACAATTTTAGAGTTGTAGATGCTAAGTTTGGAAAAGTCTTTACTTCTTACAAATAACCTCTCTCGCTCTTTAAAACGTGGAATGATTTACAGTATTTTCAAGGCTTGTGAAGATTTTACAAATCTAAAAGTGGTTCTCAGAGTTTTATATTTTATCTCTCTTTCTAAAACTATAGTCTTTTCCTTAAAGGTTTCCATACGTTGAAAGTAAGTATTTACAATATTTTCTTAAACAAACTTCCAATAGTAAAAGGTCAATGGAAGACTATTTACAACATTATTATCTACAAATAAAAATTAAAATAAACAAACTTGCATAATGAATATTTACAGGTAAGAAGGGGTTACCTCCTTAAGTAAAGAATTTCTTCAAGATAAGCCCATTGACAGGAAGAGAATCTCTCTTTCCTGATAGGTCTTGCAGTATGAACATTGATGAGCCTATCTTCTCAATGATTTGAAATGGTCCAAGCCACATCTTTTGAAATTTGGTATGTTTGCCTTTGTCTTCGTGTGCTTTGTCCCATTTCAAAACAAGATCACCGATTTGTAAAATTTTTGGGCTGGTAGAATTTGCATCAAAAGAAGATTTAATGACCTGTTGATGTTTTGCATGTGTGATTTTGGCTTTTTCCCTTTCCTCCTCTAATTTAAGGATTTGATCATATCTTAATTGAATAGAGGATGAAGGATTTTCTTCAATAAATTGTACTAGGGCCAGAGATGGGAGTGCTAAGTTTGTTGGTATTACAACTTCTTTCCCATACACTAAATTGAATGGAGAAGTACCTATTGAGGCCTTCTGAGTTATGCGGTCTGCCCATAATGCAAATATCAAAGACTTATGCCAGTTCTTTTGATTTTGATCAACAGTTCTTTTAATAATATTAATGGGATTCTTATTAGTTGATTCTGCCAAACCATTACCTTGAGGGTAGTATTTTGCATAATACTATAATTTAATCCTCTCTTAAGGGAAAATTCAAGTATGGTACTTCCAGAAAAATAAGATGCATTGTGAAAATTAAGGGCATTAGGTATGCCAAACCTGGTAATGATGAATTGATCAATGAACTCAATGGTTGCATCAGAATTGGCTAACTTCAAAGGAATTAGTTCTACCCACTTTGTCAAGTAATCGTGGTTGTAAGGATGTACATGTGTTGCTTGGAAGAATGTGTTCTCAATCTATGATATCTGGCCCCCATTGTTCAAATGGTTGCTCAATGTTCACTAGTTGTAAAGGAAAGGCTGGTTTCCTTTGTCTCCCACTAGCAGTTTGGCATATCTTGCATTTCCTTACATAGTCATGGGTGTCTTTAAACAAAGTGGGCCAATAATATCCAACATGTATTATCTTGTGAGTTTTTGTATCACCTCCAAAATGTCCACCTGTTGGACCATCATGTAATTCCTGCAAAACCTTCTGTGATTCAATTTTTTTAAGGCATCTCAACAAAAATGAATCATAATTCCTTCTAAATAACACATCATCAATGATTTCGAAGTGTTTTTCTTTTGATCTTAAGGCTTTTGTAACTAAAACTAGGAGGCACATATCCATTTTTTAAATAAAGACCAGATCTGCATACTGAGATTCAGAATTCATGATACTTATCTCGTTTACTTGAAGAGCATTATCTGAATCTTCATGTTCTAGAATATTAGAATCTCTTGCTAATAACCTCCAAAAACCTTGTCCAGTACAATTTTCGTTGGTTTAATATCTATTTCATACTCTTGTAATGTTGTAACCCAGTTGGCTCTCTTCTCTCTTACTTCCCTTTGGACTAGCAATCGTCTCACTGCAGAGAATGGGACTATTATTTTTTTATGTGTTGTTAAGAGGAATGGCCTAAAGTGTTTGATAGATTTAAACACAACGAAAGCTTGCTTTTCTGCTTTGGAATAGTTAAGTTCATCACCTTGTAAATTAGAACTGAAGAAGGAGATGGATGCTTCAATTTGTTGATCATTGATTTTCCTTAACACAACTGCATAAGATGTTTTGGTGGCTAAAGTGTACAAAATAAAATGATTAGAAAAATTGGAAGTATTCAATGCAGGAGTATTAATGATCGCTTGTTTGATTGAATCAAATGCTTCTTTTTCGTTATGTCCCCATTTGAAACTGAATTTTTCTTAATCATGGTCTGTAAAGGTAAAACAATTTGAGAAAAATCAGGAATGAATATTTTTACAAAATTTATCTGTCCTAAAAATGATTGCATTGATTTTTTATTGTGTGGTAGAGAAATATCAGAAATATCTTTAATCCTGTCTGGATCAATGTAAATGCCATCTTTAGATACAATAAATCCTAAGAGTTTACCTTTATCAAGAGCGAAGAATGATTTCTTGGGATTTAAAGAAATCCCGTACCTTTTTAAATCATTCAAAGATTTGTTTCAAATCATGTATATGATTTTCTCTTTTCTTGGAAAAGACAGTTATGTTGTCTCGGTAGACAACAATTGACCTGTTAATAAAACCCTTGAATGCTATATCCATTGCTCTTTGGAAAGTAGCTCCAGCATTAATCAAACCGAAAGGCATTTTCTGATAGGCATATGTTCCCCATTTGGTTTTGAATGTAGTTTTCAATCTATCATCTGGATGTACCAATATTTGGTTATATCTAGAAAAACCATCGAGAAAAGACATCAACTCTGAACTAGCTACTAACTGAAGTATCTGCTCCATTTTTGGTAATGGGAAATTATCCATTGTGTGTTGTATGATAGAAGTATCATACGTTCTCAGATCGTCATAATTCCAAGAAAAAACATTTTTATATTTATTTAACAATCTTATAAAAATAGATCTTTCTTCTAAAGTGAGCCCTAGTCTCAGAGTAACATTTTGTGGTTTGGACTCAGTGCCAAGATTAACTAATTCAAACTTCAAAGTAGAACTTTGAAGCTTTTAATTAGTGACCTTTTTGAACCTATATTTGATATCATAGAGATCTTCAAGTTTGATCACAGATTTAGGCATAGAATTCTCATTCAGTTTTTGTTTTATTTGAAGATCATGATCATTTTCATCAATAATCTAGTCATCATAAGATTTTTCATAAGTTAAGAAATTTAAAATGTCTTCGTCACGATTAAATACCCTCCAATTGGTGATATTGTTTGGAACAGATGGTCTAAAAATTAATTCAACTGAAAACCTATCAGGATGTAATCCTCAGATGGAAGGAGCTTAGAAGCAACATTAGCTAATAAATCAACTGCTGCATTTTGAGATCTAGGGATAGGAGAAATATTAAATGCTAGAAAATGAGCTATGAGGCCTTGTACCAGGGATTGATAATGCTTGAGATGTCCTGAAAGGCAATGGATAGTGTTCCTTACCTATTTGATGACAATATCAGAATCACCAAATACTTTTAGATATTGAATCTTTAGGCCTATTTCTTTATAGAGCCCTTGAATCCATGCCTCATATTCTTTAGTATTATTTGTACACTCAAATTCTAGTTTGCATGATAGCATAGATTTGTTCCCCTTCAGGACTAACTAAAATACATCCTGCTCCTACGCTGCCATTGGATTTTGATCCATCAAAATATAAAGGCCAAAATACAGGCTTATCTAGATGTTTATTTACAATTTCCTCAGCAATAGTAACACACCTTGAGGTATCTGTGTGAGAGAAATTTTCTATCTATGATGTGAAACTATTAACAGAAAAAGGTGATGATTGAGTATTAAAATTACCAAAGAATGATTCGGCTGAGTAATTTCCAAGAATGTTGTTATTGAAAGCTAAATGTTGGTTTTCCTGCGCAAACTCCATTACAGTATGTGTCATGTGTTTCTTCTGATCGATTTTGATTTGATTTGGTTTCCATTTATAGGGAAGCCACATATGAGACCAATTAGTAGACATGTAACCATGGAGTTTCTCAGACCAAACCCTGCTTAAAATGAAACCATAAAACTCAGGGATATCAACAATCAATATATAAATTCTCTGGACTACTCTAGGATCAGTTGATAACCTAATGGTGACTGAATTAATCTCTCCTCAGACTTGAACCTTAGTTTGATCTAACTAAGCAATATGTACCACAGATTTTTGGGTCTCAATGATTAATTTTGCGTAAACCAATGTTGGCATTATGTTTGATGAAGCCCCTGAATATATTAAGTAGTTGTGCAGATTTCTATTGTAGATCTCATAAGTCAAGAGAAAAGGAGGAGTATGAGAATTAGATTTATCTCCGATCAAAACAGCATCAGCAACATCTACTTTATTCGATGGTGGCTTACTTGATCCTTTAGCCGCCTTGGATAATACAACAATTGAAAGAGGAGAAGAAGACATTGCAGTTAACTCTTTGAGCAACAATTTATGTTGATGTTTGAGCTTGCTAAGCTCAAATAAAGAAATATTTGCTCTAGTCTTCTTCATGTCTTCAATAATGTTGTAATCCATAGAGTCAGAGACTACCAATGTCTTAGATGATGAGGGTGGATTGGAAGATGATGGCTGATTTTGGGTAGGCAAAACTGGAGTTTTCTTCATGGGAGCCTTATCTTTGGCAGTAGGGCTTGTATTTTTCTTCTTTTGAGTTGTTTGAATAGGCTCTGCAATGATTTTACTTCTGGTATTTATTGGGAGAGCTTCCTGTTCGCTTTCAGTATCAGATTTAGGCAAAATGAAGTCCCACATACTGTGACATTCAACTATCTCATCTTCTTCTGTTTCCTCTGATGACAAAACTATGTCTTCATCCTCATCATTATTTGGATCTGATTTTGCATTAGATATGGCATTAGGTGGTTTTGATTTAGTTCTTTTGAAGTTCCTAAATGGTTTTTTAGTGGAGGTTTCAGCTACCTGTTTCTTTATCTCTACCATTTCATTGGACATAGTCTTCAGAAATTTTTGCAAACCCTCCATATCTATGGATATTTAACTGCTTTCTTTTTTGAATCATCTTTAAAAGTAACTTTTTTGGAATTTCTTTCCTTAAGAGCAGTTTTCTTTTGTAAAGCAATAATATGTTTTTCAACGACGATCGCTTCTTTCATATTCTCTGCTAAGGTGGGCTTTGCAGCCCTATCAACGAAGATCGCTATATTCGAACATAAAGAAGAAATATACCATTTGCTTTGGACTTCTTCACTGGGCTTAGATGTAGCAAGAATTTTATTTAAGAGCTTATTAAATCACGAGTTGAAATTTTTAATGGGTTCTTTTGATTCAGTATTAAGATTGGAGAGATCATTGATTAATGTCGCTATGGACCTATCATCTCCGAAATTAGTTAAGCACTGCTCTTGGAAAGCATTCCAACTATTAATGGATCCTAGTGGTAATTAAAAATACGATGATCTAGTTGCTCCTTGTAAGGTGTATGGGAAAAGCCTAACAACAACATCTTCTTCTATCACCCCATTTAAGTTTATTGATAACATAAAGTTGTTTATGTGTTCTTATGCTAGTATGCCGATATCAGGATTAAACTTTGGTAACCAATTTTTAGGATGGGCTGGTAATTGACTCAAGGGTGTAGGCATTGCGACTGCCCCTGGATTTGTCCATGGCCTCGGTTGTGGTTGTGCCATTTTCGTACTAACAACAAAATAAAGTGAGGATGTAGTTAAAAGTGATTGGGTTGAGGATATCAAAGTACCTATACCCTTTTGAATTATGATTTTGAGTTAGGGAATGGATGGTTGACTTTGTAATGGTTCAGATGAGATGGATGATGATGATGAAAGAGTCTCACTGTCAGACTCTAAAGGTGTCTTCCTAGCTCTTTGCCGACTAGGCAAAGGAAATTCTTGGTTCGATACCAAGCTTTTCCCTTTGTAATCTTATGAGAGGCTGAGAAGGAATGTATTGTGAAGTCACACTGCCTTGGGATAACTCAGAATATTCTTGGGATATTGAAAACCCTTGAAGTTTATGAATCAAACACTGAACTTCAGGGGGTTCAAGGGAAGAATTGTCAAGTGTGTTCAAGTCTTCGGAAGTGGGTGTTGTCTTTTCAACTTCTCCCTTGAAAATGGGAGATTTAGAATGCATAGGAGAAGTTGTAGGAGATGGTGAGGGAGATTTACTCTTAGAATGGGCTAATGATTTGGATTTGCTCGCCATTCACAGCTCATGCCCTCTTTCTAGTGCTAAAAATGTTGATGCCTCTAAAATCGTTGCATCAACATTGAGGAAAACCACTCGGTCTGGACCTTAGTACAACACCTTTTCTGTTTGGTATGGTGGCTCCGACTGGATATAATGGGACCAGATTCCCAGTGATGTATGAGTTGATGGGTGATTGTTTTATAATGTGTAACGAAGGTGTAATTATTTTATCCTACAATTCAAAAATATACAAATATGCTAATCTAACCCAGGTATTCTATAAATAATGCGATTTTTGATTATTCCTGAAAGATAAATAATCATATAGATGGCTTACTTATCAATAGAAAGATGCATTCATATAATGATTACTTTGTTTAAGAAATTAATCGAAGTAATTATAAAAACATTATCTCATTCATCACAATATATATATCACTGACATATATCCTTTGAAATAAACAATTCTTAATCTTCAGAATTGATATAATAAAGAATCGTAAAATGAATACATATATCAACAATAGCAACTTTTAAGAAATGTTCATTCACATAAAGAAATAAGACAACAACAGTGATAGAAGTACCACATGCATTTGAATCCTTCCAATGTAAACAAAACTCCAATTCCACTTTCCTATTTGAGAAAGCCTCCAGAAGATGCAAAAGTGCAAGTCTTGAAAAAGCTTCTTCCACAAAAATGCAAAACCTTGATCCACTTTGATAAAAAAATAATTAGAAGTATAAAAGTGCAACTCCCAAGTCAATTTTTTAATAAATTGAGGACCCTTTGTAAATACATGAAAGGGTCTTAAAAAATAAAAATAAAAACTAACTATCAACAAAAAATTTCTCTAAGTTGTTCAAACTGTAGACATGAAAATCTGGGATTTGCTATAAAAATAGCAATGTGATAGCGGTTGAACTAATTCATTGAATCGACTTCCTTTCTTGTGCTTGTAGTTGATAGATTGTGAGCATTGGTAGGATTTCCAGAGGTTGACTCATCCTGGAATGTAGTTGGGCTGTGTAGGTGGCATCGAGAGTTTAGGGATCATGCAGCTGACTGCATCGAAAAGGAATTTCATGGCTATCTACTGGCTATGTGGCTTCACTAGAAAAGACCAGAATGTATCCCATGTCAGGTTTTCCACTTCTCTGATCTGTTTTTCTCTGCTTTCCAACTTCTATCTCCAACGATGTTCCACGTGCATTTGCTTTTGGGAGTTTACCTAGAGAGCAATCAGAGATCAAATTAGACATATGTAAACTGTTATTTACTATTTTGATTACACCGTTCATTGCAGCTTTGGATCTAGAGTTCCTCTTTCAACTTTCATTTGCTGGGACTCCCATTCCGAAGACAGGATTTCCTTGTGTGATTCTTGTATTTTTGGAAAATTGGCAGCCATTCCTTCTTCGGAATCTTGCCAAGAAAGAAAATTTTTTATCCTTTCATCTGCTTTTTCCAACTCTAGTCTGGTGTCAACTGCCTTTTCAATCAGTGATGCAGAGATATCGCACAATGGGTCAGCCAATGATATATTATGGCAAAGGATGTTCAACTGTCAGGACAAGGCTTTGGTTATCTCCAAGGCTTCTTTTCTAAATTCACTAACCTATGGATAACCCATGTAATTTTCTATCTGTAATTGCATTTGTGCAATTTGATCTTCCTTGGCCTTCTTTTCTTGCTCAATTGTCATCTGAAGTCTGCTTATTTCTTGAGACAACTTCTGTTGTTTCTGAAGAGTCTGATTATCAATATTCTGTTTCTCTAGTTTCAACTACTCTTTTAGTTGCTCATTTTATTGTCTCTTCTCTGCTAGCTGCTGTTCAAGCTGACTAATCCTTTGTTGTTCTTCTGCCGATTGCACTTCAAGTTGAGTGATCCTTTGATCCTTTTCCCTAATTAGCTGGCTGACCTCTGAGGCTTTGTCCATTGTTGCTGCTATATAAGCCCCTGCATACTGAGATAATTTAGTTAAATCCTCCAAAGGGTTAACTTCTGCCTTCCATACAACATTCATCATTTCGGCCTGAGGAGTTAGAAGAGGTCCATGATAAATTTTCCTCTTTTTCCTCTATCTTTTAACCACAACCTTGTGCTTCGGACTGTAGGTAGAATACATCTAGGGGTCGTATTTCTTCTATTTTTAGTACAATCTCCTCTGTAGTATTTTCAAGAA
Source organism: Pinus tabuliformis (assembly GCA_031772625.1). Lineage (NCBI taxonomy): Eukaryota > Viridiplantae > Streptophyta > Pinopsida > Pinales > Pinaceae > Pinus > Pinus tabuliformis. Next base: position 1,121,277,912 of record CM062807.1, on the reverse strand, counting down.
TGATTTCTATATCCTACTGAATCTTGGGTAGGCTGCTTGTCCCTTCAATTAGAATGCTAATAACCTCAGAATTTTGTGTTGTGGGCAATTTTGGTGTAGTGAGCTTTTGGGAGTCATTCAGGTTCTTGATGATTAAATCAAACTACTCCCATTCCTTTATTAAAGCAGGATCAATATTTAGATCAGTATCAAGGATCTCACTAGTTCCTTCCTTTGTCTACTCCCTTTCAGGGCTCTTTTCCTTTTCAAGAGTCTTTTCAATAGTTTTTTTCTTCATAGTGGCCTTCCAGTTGCACCATAGAGGTAGTATTTAACAAGTCCAGAGGTAGTGTTTGCAACCTCTGTGTCCTGAACTTCAAAAATTCCTCTAATCCCTGCTCCCAATCTGATTTTTGCTAGATGTTTCACTTGAGAAAATAACTCAGCTGAAGTGAAAAAATCATCATAATCATCCTTCTCATGTTCAAACTTGGAAAGTTTGACATGAGAGGTGAAATTGTAGGCGACTACTTTTGGATCATACTGCCTCTTTGGGATGACTGCTAACTTTAACATTTTAATTTTCTCAGCTTCCTTCTCTGCATGTTTGAAGTCATGCAGTGTGAAAGTACCACATCGGAGGGGGAATGAAGGCCACATTTGTTTTTTGGACTCCTTTAGGTTCCTTGACATCCTTGCTTCTGTTATCTGATAAGCTATTTCTCTGGAAAATAGTTTATCAGGAATGTATAAGGGGAGGACATGTGGATCAGTAGTGTTGCCAAAAAGTCTGATGTAGGTGAACTTCTCTTCATCGAACCAACTACCAATTGATGTTAGGTCGACACTGGCTTCATCAGACAACTGAGGAGCGGGTTTATTGAATATAGCATAATGAACAGGCAAGGCGAAACCATGACAGATTCTATAAAGATGATTTTTATAATGGGATTTCCACAATTCCTTATAATAGATATGAATGGGGTTCAGGTCTTGTGGAGTCCATTTCCAACCTAAAATGGGGTAATCATAATTGAAACAGATGGTGTCCAAAATGTAGGCACTCATATAAAAAGGGGGTATTACCCGGGTAGTCACAAACCTGTTTCTTCTATAATCAAGGATTTGGTTGGCCATTTTATCAAATAAAATGGTTGCCCAATCCATGATATAAGAGTTAACTGTTGCTTCCATTAAAGGCACCATTTCTATATAAAACCTAGCCAAATCATGGACTCCAATGAGTCTGCACATCATAGCCGCAACATAGCAGTAAGGAGATGCTAAGGAGTCTACGGTGTATATACCCGATGATTCATGCTTGTGTTTGTTTGGGTAATGCCTCCACTGCCTGATAGGGTTCGACTCCACGTCATTTTCCTTGGCGAAGGATTCCAAAAATGCCTTGTTGTACTGCTTCTATGGTTTAGTCAAATGGTACGTCTTTTTGATATCTTTTACCCTAAATGACCCGAACATCCTTCTATCAGCTATAAAGAATGCTCTGTTTGTTATGCTGATACTCTCAATTACCCATCTGACCAAGTCATTGTAGGGTAATATTTTATCACGGGCTGCTATTCTATGAAGATAAGAGCTGGAAAAATACTTAAGAGTACTCTTTAACTTGTTAGTGGAATTTGCCATTCCCTTTTCTTCTTCAATCTCTTCTAGATCCTCGGCTTCTATTAAATTATATATGCTTTCCCATGAAGCCTGGCCTAGACTGAGGCAGGTAGTATCAACTATCAAGACCTTTTTTACTGGTTCCTCTTGGGTTATGACGGGAACCTTTGGTTTCTTTGATTTCTTTGTTAGTTTCACTGGATTTAAATTCAGACTTGCTCTGCACAACAAAACAGAAGAACGTAACAGAGGAAATATTTTCCCAAAGCTAATACACAGTATACAAGATTAATGGAAATTAAGCGCAGTGAATGTTATGGATTTGATATATTACACTACCACAGATGAAATACTTGAAGGATTCAACCATAACTACTTAATTAATGATTTTCCGTAACAGCCAATGTGACACTTAAATGACATAAAGATAGGTAGCATTGCAAATCTTGATAATGATTCTTTTAAAAGAAGTATCGTAACTTCCCGATCAACGATAAGCGACTAATCACATATCACAGATCGGGAGGTATAATTGTTATGCTTAACTGTTTCCTCTGTAAAGTTCTGATTGTGATAGATGGTAAGCGGGATCACTTGAATAAAATTTTTGCTTTTCATTTATAATTGACTTATAATTTAGACCCGCAAACATTCTCTTAACAAATATATTTCATATTTATTGAAAAGTGCACTTTCCAATAAAGGGATCACATTGGCAAATTCGAAATGGGCATTTGTTATGCATTTCGTGCTTCCAGTGATGGCCGATTGCAATCAACTTATCACATCGAAAGATTTATATGACCCCTTGGAATGATTCCTTGATAAGTTGCGATATGCACTTTCTGATGGCGTTATCGCATTGGGCGATAGGCAATGGAAACCTTAATTTATCTTTTAAACAAAGGATGCGACACATTCATTTATATTTGTTTTATGACAAGGTCTTGTTTAATATTTAAATCATATTGAACCTTTTCATAAGGATTTTCATGTGTTGTATAGATTTTGCAAAGTTGCGATTGTTATTGAACTTAACCTAAAAGCAAAAGACTTATTACAACTATTGACTTTTTAAAAGTTCTATTGATTTTATCTAAGTTCTAGAAAGGGGACCCATTTCTTGTTAAAGTTTTAGATAAAAATTTTGAAATGGGGAGGGTTGTTGTATAGCACAACAGGTCCCTAATTACATTAAAATTAGAATATGGACCCTAATTCCTTGGGACACGATTTTAGTTAAAAGGGGAGAAGGTCAGAAAAATCACAGCATTCCCATGCATTTCGTGTGGATAACAGCAAGAAAGTTAACAAGGAAAGTGGACCCGAAATATTTAGGCAGGATATTAATCCAGCTTCGGGTCCGAATCAGGGGTTAAGTCCCATGCTAGTCACACGACCTCATCATGATTGTGCACATATGGTGGATTTACAGTAGGTAAGGTGCTCGGAGATTATCTACCCAGACGGACCCGAAATGCTTGTTAAACACGGTTAATTGGGCTCATCGGGTCCGAGTTAGTGGATAAGGGGTGTGCATGTTAGCCACCCGAAATGATCCTAGACCATTAGATCTTTGGAGGAAGATCTCTTGGTCTTTGGAGGTTTGTTTGTAATGTTGTGTGGGCCCTCGGCCCATGGTTTGAGATGTTGTCTCGGTAACAAAGGCTTTGGTTGGCCTGTCTTATAGGTGGGCCACACCTCCTTTGTTTTTTTTGTACATTATGTAACCTTTCTAGTTAATTGAATAGAAGGACCCACTCTTGCTTAAGCAAAAAAAAAAATTGAGCCAAACAATAGTACTTATCATGTTGTCTTTATATCTCTTAGAGACGAGATGGGTACTAATGTCTCGCTAGTCACGAGAAGACAGAGGGAACTATCATTAGCCAATCGCCATTGACTATTTATCATGTTGTTATCTAGTTAGTCACGAGAGAAAAGAGGGAAAACATAGCCAATAGCCATAGACTCACTATTAACACAGCATTTTTAAATTTTATTTTTTTTTTTTTTTTTTTTTTTTTTTTTTTTTTTTTTTTTTTTTTTAAATTAAAAAAAATATCAATTGAATTATCTTATCTAATATAAATTTTGTTTTTTTTTTTAATTGATGGCCTAGGTTTATTCTTCAAGAGAATATACTCATTCATAAGATTAGTCTTATATGCTTATTAATGTACTAAATGTATTAAAGGTTGTTAGGTTTAAAATGGCTTTCAATAATTTAAAATAATTATGCCATATGCATGTGGCCCCCCACTAATTCCCTTGGTTTGAGATTATCCAATTCTAATAAGTTCTTCCATGATAAATTCATTCATTATTCTTCATATGTCATTCATTTATATATATGTCAAATTTATTTATGAAATGGTCCATTACTTTTAATAAATTTAAAAATCAGATTTGTGCTTCATGGCTCCCCACCCACCAATTTCCTAGGTTTTGAGATTATTCCAATTCTAATAAGTTCCTCTATGATAATTTTTATATTATAATTAATTATAACCTTAATTTAAATTTTTTTTTTAAAGTTAAATTTAACATTCATATTAATTATACATGGTTATCAGGTAAATGTGTGCAATAAGGCATTATTCGTGTTGCAATAATTTTTTTGGTTATATTTATGAAGCCTTATATCAACCCCAATAATATTTTTAATGTGGTTGTGTACTAGTTTAAGTGCAAAAATTTATATTTAAGACAAAAATATTTTAAGAATAAAACTTTAAGATAAAACAAATATTTTAGACAAATAATTTTATAATTTAAGACAAAACAGTTTAAGGCAAAACTTTATACTTAAGACAAAAACTATTTGAGACAAAATTATTTTAAGACAAAATTTTATAAAATTTGATGAAGTTGGGGGACATGTATCTCTTACTATTCTGATAGTTTATTGTTGGACATCGGAGAATAATAAACAATTTCCTCTAATAATTTTTAGTGCAATATTTTATGCAACTGCAAATTTGTTAGATTGATTATCTTTGTGATCATCTTTGCTACCATTTGGATGTTTCCTACTTCGCTACTTGCAGTAATTCTAGTCAAAATTGTGACTCCAAAGCTTGGTTATTATTTTTCGTAAAAAGGGGACGAGACTCAATGAGCGTGTTAATGGAAGCCCACTAGATCCCTTTGTTTCAATTTTTTCTTTAAATATCTTTCTATACAAATCCCTGTAAGAGTAAGTATCCTTCGGCCTTATGCCATATTTGCTTGACTATTAGTAATATAAACTATGATTAATTTGTATGAAACACATTCCTAACACTCTTATTTTTTGTGCATGCCATATTTTGAACATTGTTGTGTTTATATTTTAAACATCTCTTAGATTTCACTTCTTAATAAGGAACTAGCTGTTGGTTACGTATATAGATGGTTCTAGTCCTTATTGACTAACACACATTGTTGTAGTAGTGTATACATTTCCTAAAGTTTGAGATTTCTTCAGAAGGTCTTATTTATTGGAAGAGAAAGGTTTATATTAATCTCCACAAATTAGAAAGTGGTTACTTGAACTAGATATTTTGAACATGGTAAATGTGCCCATAGGAGTGCACCTGATAGTTCCATACAAAAATGAAATAAGAGCTCAAACTGGTGATATAAAATGATTTGTGATGAGAAGAGGTTGATAATTGCATTTTTCATTTTTGTGATCCCTCACAAATCCTCTCTTTGTATGTGCTAAGTCTAAATAATGTAAGCACATCCGTGAACATCATGTTGGAAGCATATGTGCATACACATGTATATATTGCACAATTATAGTTAGCAGCAAAAATAGACTATGTTCTTTAGTTATTATACTAAGACATGATCTATACAAATGTTCATATTTCCATCTCATCAACAAACATACTATATACACAAAACAAAGGAATGTCCAACCTCCGTATCTTTGAAGGTCAATGACTTTGATTAACGAATACATAAAGACCTTTCCTAGAAATATTCCTTTTATTTATATAATTATCTTTCCCTTCAAGGATGGTGATGGGGATGTTTCTCTGATCATGTTTTATCCTCCAATCTGTTGGCACCTAATACCTACAGTCTTAGCCAATGAGCCTCAAAGTTCTAGGTTAAAAGAAAAGAGGAAAGGTGAAGGGGGTATATGATAGAATGAGAACTACAAAATTATATAATTTTAGCTAGTCACAAAATTGCATTATGTAGAGTGTGTTTAGAATTACAACAAATAATAACATTCCTTTTGGGCACCAAGTTGTAAGAACAAACTAGACATCATCATGTTGGAGTTTTCTCCATAATAGGGAATTGGACCTAGCACCATCATGTTAGAGAATAGCCTGAACAGAAGCATGAACTCAACACAAATCATAATTGGATTGACAATTAATTTTTTTTATTACAAAATGCATTAAACAAAAGGTGATCCATCAAATGTAATTAAATTAGGTGGCTTAAGAGTTGTTACAATATTCATAATTCCACTTTTCATTTAGGAACAAGGTGCTTGGATTATTGTTGCTTGGTATCAACTTAGCATTCAAATACTGAAATATGCTTACAAACAAAATGGAAATAAGACTAGCTCAGCTGATGGTACCTTATTTCTGAGAAGAGACGTGGTGGCTACATGCCTCTGAACTATGGTACAATGAGGCTCAAAGGCCTATTTGTTATTGATAATCAATGAAAAACCCTAAACATCCAAAAATCTAACCCTAGGAGATGAAGTGCCAAACTATGGGCCATGTTTGGGTAAATTGGTACATCAACTTCCTAGAGTCATAATTTTGTTATATGATCCATGTTTGACATGTACAATACCTCGTTAGAAAGATCTATCCAAGGACTACAACTTTTGAATGACCAACATCAATTTAAAATCTATTGTTGGTCGTGATTTTCCCAAAAAGCGTCGTTTAGGGCCTCAACATGGCTCTGGAAATTGAGGACCCAAAAAACTGCCAAAAATAGTAAATTGTGCTACAAATAAGGAAGCTGAAAAACTGAAAGAAACAATGGTGGGAGTCCAAGTGGAATAGGCCAGTGGCCACCAATATCCACCTAGATTAGGCACTCACTTAAAGCTTCCCACAGGTCACATGCATTAGATAGGGGTGCTTAGAAATATTAGAGAAGACTTATTTACTACACATAAATTGAAAATAAATAAAACTTGAAATGGTGACTATTAAATGCTAATAAAAATTAATCCAAACTTGTTATATCTGGAATGGTGGCCAGTGAGTCCTAATAAGGGATATTTTAAACTTGTGTGTGTGAAATTTAGAAGGGTTCCAAAAACCATTTCGGGAGACTTAGGAAGTTGTTAACCAAAAAGAGACCACAATGCAAATAGGAAAAATTTAAAGTTAAACATGGAACCATCTAGAAATATCTTGGTGTTGATTGAAAGGTTAAATTTTACAATAGTCAGAAAGGCTTATAATGTGCTTTTCAAACTTGTGTGTGTGGAATTTAGAAGAGTCCCAAAAGCCATTTGGGGAAATATGGGAAGTTGTTAACTAACAAGACACCAAAAGGTAAATGGGGAAAATTGAAAATTAAGCAAGTAATGATATCGATATCTCTCAGTGTTGATCAAAACGTTAAAGTTTACAACTATCCCAAAGCCTTATGTGATGGCTTAGTGCCTCAGATTCCAAGCTAGAACTTATAAATGGTGGGGAAATAGCTTCTTTTGGATGAAAAAGAACAAATTTTGAAAATGCTTTGTAGGAATTGCAATAACTTTAGATGATAAGTTCATAGTAGAAGATCTACAAGGCACTAAAGGTCTTGGGCAACTTTTAAAGTATATTTATATGATCAGTTCATAGAAGAATATTTGAAGGTGTGGGGTAGTTTTTAAAGTTTGCAAATGGGACCCCCGATCGGGCTGTGTGCAAAAGGATCGTCCCACTTAGGACCCAAGTCATGAACGATATGATGGTTATTTATGTGGAAGGGATGCCATGACAGGTGCTCGATGTGTATGACATATTGAGGTGATGTGAGGAGGCGTGGGAGAGAGAAATATAGGTGGCAAGGCATGTCGAGAATTAAACAGCCAGGTGGTGGAGGATATCGCCAACCCTTTGCATGCAATTTGGTTGTGGTGTATTGCAGTTCTAGGCATTTAGGATCACTAGTCGAGCTCATTTCCTGCAAAAATTTTGGATGACAAGCCTTGGTTACGAATGGGTCTCAACATATGCTTCATGGCGATGGCTCTAGGGCATGTGTTGTCCCTTCCCTTTAACCCTTTCTAGAGACATATTGAAAATGTGATAGTAGTTCGTAAGATTTTGGTTCCCTCTTGTGAATGGGTGACTGTGAAATTCGGTATGGTATGTTTGTTAGATGGGAATGTGGTTGAATCTATTGTTTCTAAATTGGTTTCGGTTTTGTATGGTATTTTATTGCTTCACATGGGAATGTATGGCGTAGTATGGACCTTATGTCTTTGCGTGAAGGGTATCCATCATGGTCAGCACGATTGTTTCTATATTTGGTTGAATTGGTTTACAATTAGGACCTATAGGATGTCGGTTTTGGTTCACTGTTACTCTGAATTGCGATGTGGGAAATGGCCTGAGGAGAGGTTTGGCCATCCCTTCCTCGGAAGGAGATCGACACACCATGGTTTGTATTGTTTCAATTTGGTGCTAAGGCATGAGGTGCTAGCAGATGGAGAAGAGTACCAATGGGAGGGGGATACCTAGTTCTGCTGTATTTTTATCAAAAATAAAACTAATTTTATATGTCCCCTCTTTCTATTCTTTGTTAATGCACGAAGTGTCAGTAGGTTAAAAGCCAGCCCAGTGTGCGAGCAATGGGCTTTTGGTCGACTAGTGGTTTGTCTCAAAAAAAATTTGTTGTTCAGTGGGCATTGGCGAATATGGCTCAGCCAGCCGCAATGAAAAAATAAAAATGATACAAGAGGGTGCAAGCATTGCCAAAATGCGACACCTCAAGAGGGAAGAGGATCTTCCTCCTCGTAACCGCTAAGGTGAACTAGTTGGAAATCGCAGGCTCAACATATCAGTGCTACAACTCAAGCTTATGTCATAGGCACCCGTGCCTAAGTGAGACAGATGATTGCAGGTTGGGAGGCAGACCTCAACCAACGTGTCGCGCAGGAGATACAGGAGGAAGAATGAAGGTTGTTGGTTCCAGATCCAGACAATACTCGCAACATGATTACACAGTATAAACAAGCAATTCATCTCTATTGGATGATGAAGATGTTGGAATTATGGTATAGGTGTTTTCCTTGATGGCAACCCACTCACAGGTCAGTTTAGATTTGATAAAGGGAAACTCACATTGTAACAGGTCAATTCAGAGGTAACAAGGTAATGGTACAGAAGAACAGGATGATGGGACAAAGGATTACATATCAGAATCAAGCAATTGAAGAAAAAGAATGTTTTAAGTTATTTTAAGTTGTATACGTGGGTTCACCTAGTCCAAGTAGCATATACAAGCAGGTTCATAGAACAAAAAGAGCGTATACGTATGCACGCACTTTCACAAGAGGAAAAGCACGTATGGGATGGAAAATTAAGGAAAATTAAGATTAATGAATACCAAGGGTCCATACCATGGTATTAGCCCACAATATTGAGTGTAATAATGGTTACTTGATCCCGTCCAAGAATACCATAGGTTCTAAGTGTTGTTTTGGTCCGAGGTATTGAGAAAGGCTAAAACTATATAAGGAGGAGAAGATCAAAGGGCTAAGTGTGCAAGTGAAAGGGTTTTTCATGAATACTTCTATCTAAAGTATATCTTATGTTGTAAGGGCTATGGTTATGATATGATCTGAAATATCTTGTGCACCTTTTGATACAATGTTGGATCAGGATCATGAGACCTGAAATGGCCTATCATTGTATGATTTGATAATTGTTGGGCTACATTTGAATGCTAATGCATGTTTTACCCTATAAATGTTATGATCTGGATATGACTGAAGTCTAGAGTAGTTGTCAAGTTTTAAGTTATTATTTGCAGATCTATAGGCTAGTTCGCCTTAGTGAATGTGCGTATACACGCAGGTTTGACACCTCCAAGTAGCGTATGTAGAAGAAAATCATGTTGTTCAGAGATGATTGATCTATCTGATCAGTGTTGTTGTTTTACTGCTGTCAGTCAATGATGTCTTCATTAGATCTAAAAGTAGAACTGACTGTATAAGGAGATTGATTCTGATTGATTGAGTAAGAAGAGTGATCTTTGCTACTATCTCTTTAGAACTCTGTCATTTGACAGAAGATCTTCAAAATATTATGGTTGGTATAATTTCGATTTAGAGACTTTATGATTTAGCATTTTTTGAGGTATACACAGGTTTGTTTAAAGGAAGTAGCGTATACATGTAGGCTGGCTTCATTGAAGTAGCATATACATTCTGACATATTATTTTTGAGGTTGTAGTTGGTTCTGATTGTTGATGCAGTGTTCTGCATTCATCTTTGTGTTCTAGTGACAATGATCTGACTATTCAAACTGACTGATTGTTGGAAGATGTAGTTATTGCAGTGGTGATTAATTTTGAGCTTCAATGTTACTGTTGGGTCTCATATGAAAATTTGATAAAACGTGGCCTTCATATTGTGTTGTTTTGTACCAGGAGTATCCAGTCTCAAAATTAATGAAACATGGTCCTTGAAGGAAGAGTGAAGGTAGTAGCCTTCTATAGGCTGGCGCCATGTACTGGTAAACATATCAGCCAGTGTAACAGTTAGGGGGTTGGAGCTCCCTTCCAGTAGAAGCTGGAAGACGAGAGAAGGTTGTAGCCTTTAGCATGTAGATGCCTGCGTACTAGAAAATTCTACACTAGTACAAAACTTGTAAACACTTTTTATTATATGAAGATTAAAGATTAAGACGACAGTAATGGTGGTTTTTTCACACATTGGGTTTTCGCCTAATTATTTTGTTCTTATTGCAACTATTTACTTCTTAATGTATCGCGCTCTGATTTAAGACAATGAATTAACTGTTATTACATATACACTGGTTTCATTCTTGATAGTCGCAGAAATACGCTAGTTGGTTTCAGTAAAGTAGCGTGTAATTTTTGAAAAGGAAAATCATAATAGTGAAATTCAAAATACTAATTCACCCCCCCCTTCAATATTTTTTCCCAACAATTGGTATCAGAGTAGGTCCTTCACAATAAGCTTGATCGCTTAAAGTGAGATCTCTCAAGATGAAAAATCACAAAGGCATGGGATCTATCAGACCACCAATATTCAACAGAAACAACTTAGCATATTGGAAGATAAGAACCAGAGCTTATCTTCAGTCACTTGGAGCTGATGTTTGGGCAATTGTGGAAGGAGGATACCAATATCTAGCAGGAATCCCCATAGATCCAGAAGAAAAGAAAGCATATCAAAACAATGCCAAAGTCATCAATGCCTTATTGGGAAGTCCATCAAAATCAGAATTCGTCAAATTCATGCAGATCAACACAACCAAAGAAATATGGGACAAAATCATTCAGAGCTACAAAGGAGACTCCCAGGTAAAACGTGCTATGCTCCAAACTCTCAGAATTCAGTATGAAACTCTCAAGATGCATAGTGATGAAAGTATTGCTAGTTAATTTTTACGAGTAGATGAGATTGTAAATTGTATGAAGAATCTGGGTGAAGAAATAAAGGAGGATACTTTAGTAGAGAAATTTTTGAGAGGTCTGTCTTCTAAATTTGATTCAAAAGTATTTTCCATAGAAGAGAAGCAATATCTTCAATCTATTACTATTGTTAAACTTCATGGAATTTTAACTGCCTTTGAAATGAGGAAAGGAGGTCCATCAAATATTAGAGAAGCTTTTTTCAAAGCTTCAGCAAAGGGAAAATAAAAGGAAGATCTCAAGGAATCAGGATATATTTTAGAAGAATATGAGGTAAAGTTTGTAAAGAAGCTTCAACGGGGTTTTGGAAGATTCATAGGTAAGCTTCCATTCAAATGTTTTACTTATGGTAGAGTTGGCCATTATGCTGTTAAATGTCCTCATAAGGATAATCATGAAAAAGGAAAGGAGTCTGCAAAAGGTAACAGAAAACAGTTTGTTAATAGAAGAAGTTATTATACTCATGAAGATAGTGATGACTTGTCTAATAGTGATGAAGATGAATCTGAACAAGATTTTAAACTACTCATGGCTTATGAAAATGATAATTTTATGGATGCCTTAGAAGAGGAATATTTTCTTGAAGAAATCACTCAACTTAAAATATGTTTGGAAGAAAAGAATATGTTCATAGACATTTTGACACATCAACTCACTAAAAGAGAAAAGCACAATGAAAAATTACAATGTGAAATAGTGGGTCTAAGAAAAGAACTTGAGAAGAAAAAATCTCTTAATCTTAGATTTGCTAAAGGATCAGAAAGCTTATATGAAAACATTAAGGTTCAACGTTCTCTGCTTATAAAGATTGGTCTTGGAGACACTGGAAAAACATCCCAACTAGAAAAGCCTTTAGTCAGTGCCAGAAGCTATCTTGATGTAGAAAAACCCAGTGAACAATGTGTCAACCCTCAACAAAAGCCTAAAGGTACTACCCAGGTAAATCATGCTCATTTTACTCCAAGGGTGAACATCAATAGAAGCACCAATCAAAAGGTGAACAACACCAAAATATTTTATGATCAAAAAACTTTTTCTTTAATGGAAATGTTTTTCGTGCCATAACTTTGGTCATAAAGTTACTCAATGTGTTGCTTACAAGATTATCATAACTAGAGAAGCAAGAAAATAAAGGAATGTGACAGGAATCAAGAAAATCTCTTATAATAACTTTTCTCCTCTTGAAAATGAAATGGAATGTTCATTTTGCAATAACTTTGGTCATGAAGAATCTGAATGCAAGAGAAAATTTCGGCCAACAATTCAAAAGGAACAAACAACATCAAATTCCAAGGTATGGAAAAGGAAGGAATTTCAGTAAGAAAGATGTGGCATAGCTCTATTTGCAGAAGGACAATAAAATCAGTGGTACATTGATAGTAGATGCTCTAAACACATGACAGGTGATAAAGATAAACTCCTTTCTTACAAAGCTTTAGAAAAGGAAAAGAATGTCTCTTTTGGAAATGACACACCTGTTGTCATTAAGGGTAAGGGTTCTATTTATTTAAAAGAAAAGGTTAAAGATGGAAGTGTTATGTATGTTGATGGTTTAAAGCATAACTTGTTGAGTGTTAGTCAAATGTGTGATCAAGTGAATGAAGTTGTGTTTCGATCAAAAAAATGTGTGGTTCGTGAGCTTGACACATGAAAGACCATAATCAAAGGTACAAGAAATCCAAGCAATCTATATATACTAAAAGGAGGTCAAGAATAATTTTATATAAGAAAAATAGAAGAGAACTAGTTATGGCACAAAAGATTGAGGCATCTAAGCTTTTCTCAAATAAGAAAAGCATGCAAGCTCAAGGCAATTTGTGATCTTCGAGATATCATCATCCCAGAAAATACATTCTGCAAACCATGTCAATTCGGTAAGAAAATTAGAGTTCAATTCAATGCCAAAGAAGGATCAACAAGTAAGCCTCTTGAACTCATTCATACTGATCTGTGTGGGCCAACAAGGAAAAATTCACCTCGAGGAGAAGAATACTACATTTTATTCATTGATGATTTTTCTAGAATGTGCTAGATTAGTTTAAAAAAGCATAAAGATGAAGCATTTGAAAAGTTTAAAGTCTTCAAAGATTTAGATGAAAATGAATTATATCTAAAAATCGAATGTCTCAGATTTGATAGGGAGGAGAATTCATATCAGATGAATTTTTAAAATTTTGTGAACAACATGGAACAAAAAGATAGTTCTCTGTTGTCAAAACCCCTCAACAAAATGGCAAGGTGGAAAGAATGAATATAATAGTTCAACAAATGGCTTGAGCTATGCTTGATGAATCTGGAACTCCTGACACCTTCTGGGGTGAAGCTTCACATATTGCAGTAAATATTCTCAACAAAGCTCATGTTCATGTAAATAGTGATCAAACTCCATATGAACTTTGGTATGGTAAGCCTCCTACTATAAAACATTTCAGAGTTTTTGGAAGCAATTGTTTCATCAAAAGGACTGATGAAAAACTTGGTAAGTTTGAACCAGAGTAGACAAAGGAATACTTCTTAGTTATTCATCTAGAAGTAAAGGATACAAATGTTATAATAAGAGACTTCAAAAAATTGTTGAATGCATTGATGTTGTAATCAATGAAGCATGCAGAAATCCAGAACGGGTAAAATCAGCAAAGGAAGATGACAATGATGAAGAAGGTGAATGTTTTCCCATATCAAATTGAAATGATATAGAGGAAGAAACCAATGAAGCATTAGAAGTAGATACAACTAACAGGGAAAAGGCTCCATCCAGGTATGTTCAAAAGAATCATCCATAATCTCAAATTCTAGGAGAAAAAGGGTTTGGAGTACAGACAAGAAGAAATATTGTAGGAGCTTCTAGTTATCTAGCATTCCTATCATCCATAGAACCATAAAATGTTAGTGAAGCTAGCAAAGATGAATGTTGGGTTAAGGCCATGGATGAAGAACTTGACCAAATTGAAAAAAATGATACTTGAGAATTAGTTCCTAGACCTCGTGATAAAGATATTATAGGAACAAAATGGATATTCAAGAATAAGTTGAAATAAAATGGAGAAGTAGTTAGAAACAAAGCAAGACTTGTTTGTAAAGGGTATGCTCAACAATAAGGTATATACTTTGAAGAAACTTTTTCACATGTTGCCAAAATTGAAGCATAATAATGTTTCTTTCTCTTTCAATTTTTTGCAAAATTCAAAGTGTATCAAATGGATGTAAAATCTGCATTTCTTAATGGAGATTCAGAAGAAGAAGTTTATATTAAACAACCAGAATGATTCATTATACGAAATGATGCAAAGCTTGTATGAAAACTAAAAAATGCTCTGTATGGATTGAAACAAGCTCTAAGGGCATGGTATTATCGTCTTGACAAATATCTTCAACAATAAGGTTTCACAAAAGGATCTGCAGACAACAACCTATACACAAAAAGTGAGAATGATAAACTGCTAATTATTTTTGTTTATGTTGATGATATCATCTTTGGGAACAATGAAGAATATATGAGTCAAAAATCTATTCCTATTATGTAGCAAAAAAATTGAAATTTCTTTACTTGGTGAACTAACTTATTTTCTTGGTCTACAAGTACAACAAACAAAAGATGGCATCTTTCTTTCACAAACTAAATATCTCAAGCAGATTCTAAAGAAGTACGAAATGGAAGATTCTAAACCAGTATGTACTCCAATGGTAATAGGATGCAGTCTCAATTTTAATGATGAATGTCCTACAGTGAATCAACTAGTGTACAAAACTATGATTGGAAGTCTACTTTATCTAACAGGAACCAGACTAGATATCATGCATGCAGTAGGAACCATTGGAAGGTTTCAAGCCAATCCAAAGTAATCACATCTTCAGGCTGTAAAACAAATATTCAAATACTTCCAAGGAACTTAAGACTTTGGTGTATGGTTTCCTAAAGATACAGATCTCACTCTTCATGCATATGCAGATGCATATTGGGTTTGAAATGTTGATGACCGAAAAAGTACTAGTGGAGGTGCATTCTATATGGGATCACGATCGGTATCCTGGTTCAGTAAGAAACAAAGTTCGATTTCCTTATCTATAGCTGAAGTAGAATATGTGGCTGCTACATCTTGCTGCACACAACTACTCTGGATGATGCAAAAATTACAATATATTCAAATCACATGTTCTCCACCCATCTCCATTCTATGTGATATTACAAGTGCCATTAGTATTTCGAAAAATCCTGTCATGCACTCCAAGACCAAGCACATACCCATTAAGCACCACTTTATATGAGAACAAGTGTTTGAACAAAAGGTTAAATTGGATTATGTTCCCTGCAAAGAACAGGTTGTTGATATATTTACCAAACCTCTTCCCAGAGAAGCATTTGAATATCTTTGACAAAATCTGGGAGTTGTTTCTACCTCATCCTGTTGTTAAAATCAGTTTTAGAGGAATGTTTCCTATATGTGAGTTTCATGAAGAAGATTCATGTCTATACACAAGTTTTTGTGGCTGCATGAGTGTATGTGTTTTTTTGATAGAAAAGCAATGGCATCAGATTCAAAATCAGTTTCTGACATGGGTGTTCAGTCTGATATTAATGGTTACAATCTACTGATATGATTTGTTCATTACTTTTTATTTGATTGATGAAGATGCCTTGATGAATGGATTGTTGACAATGCACAGGTAGCATAGGTTCAAGAGGGAGCATTAGCCTTCAAAAACATTATGCATTGTTGGCATCATGGTTGCTGAATTCATCTATGGTCGTAGATATTCATATAATTTGTTGTAAAGGTCATTCAAAGACCCATGGTGTGATAATATGTCTCTTTCTCTCATAGTCTATTAATGAGTCCTTTTGGACATATGATTTAATTTGTACCCCCACTACGCATGGGAAGGATGATGTAATAATTGCAAATTTTCAGTGATGTATGAACATTTGGTATATCCCCACTTGGTTGGGTGATTGATAAATGCATGAGTCATTGGTGATAGGAAGGTCATACTCACATAGTTGAGTTATAGATTCACGTTATTCTTTTGAAAAATATCTCTATAGACTCTGCATGTACTCAGAGGAAGCATGGACAACATAGTATATCTCAAAGGGGGAGAATATCTTGGTCCCCCCTTTTCCCTTGATGTCAAAGGGGGAGAGTATCTTGGTGTTCCTTGATATATCTAACATGTTGTACAGCTTGAAGTGATCAACACCTATATGGTTGCCATCAAGTCCAAAGGGGGAGATTGTTGGCATTATGGTACAGGTGTTGTCCTCGATGGAAACAAACTCACAAGTCAACTCATATCTGATAAAGGGTAACTCACATTGTAACAGGTCAACTCATATCTGATAAAGGGTAACTCACGTTGTAACAAGTCAATTAAGAGGTAACAGGGTAATGGTACAGAAGAACATGATGGACAAAGGATTACAAATCATAATCAAGCAGTTGAATAAAAATGATGTTTTAAGATATTTTAAGTTGTATACGTCGGTTCACCTATTCCAAGTAGTATATACAAGCGGGTTCATAGAACAAAAAGAGTGTATATGTATACACGCACTTTAACAAGAGGGAAAATGCATATGGGATGGAAAATTAAGGAAAATTAAGATTAATGAATACCAAGGGTCCATAAAATGGTATTAGCCCACAATATTGAGTGGAATAACGGTTACTTGATCCCGTCCAAGAATACCACAGGTTCTAACTATTGTTTTGGTCGAGGTATTGAGAAAGGCTAAAACTATACAAGGAGGAGAAGATTAAAGGGCTAAGTGTGCAAGTGAAAGGGTTTTTCATGTATACTTCTATCTAAAGTATATCTTATGTTGTAAGGGCTATGGCTATGATATGATCTGAAATACCTTGTGCACCTTTTAATACAATGTTGGATCATGATCATGAGACTTGAAATGACTTATCATTGTATAATCTGATAATTGTTGGGCTAGATCTGAATGCTAACACATGTTTTATCCTACAAATGTTATGATTTGAGTATGACTGAAGTCTAGAGTAGCTGTGAAGTTTTAACTTATTATTTGCAAATCTATATGTTGGTTCGCCTTGGTGAAGGCTCATATACATGCTAGTTCGACACCTCCAAGTAGCGTATGCAAAAGAAAATCTTATTGTTCAGAGATTGCTGATCTATCTGATCAGTGTTGTTGTTTTACTGTTGTCTGTCAATGATGTCTTCATTAGATCTAAAAGTAGAACTCACTGTATAAGGAGATTGAGTCTGATTGATTGATTGATTGAGAAAGAAGGGTGATCTTTTCTAATATTTGTATAGAACTATATAATTTGACAGTAGATCTTCAAAATATTCTGGTTTGTCCAGTTTTGATTTAGAGGTTTTTATGATTCAGTGTTTTTGGAGGTATATGCAGATTTGGTTAAAGGAAGTAGCGTATACACGTAGGTTCGCTTAACTGAAGTAGTGTATACATTCTAACATATGATTTTTGAGGTTGTAGTTGGTTCTAATTGTTGATGCAATGTTCTGGGTTCAGCTCTATGTTCTGGTGATAGTGATTTGACTGTTCGTATTGACTGATTGTTGGTAGATGTATTTATTACAGTGGTGATTAATTTTGAGCTTCAATGTTATTGTTGGGTCAGGTATGAAAATTTGATGAAACGTGGCCTTCATATTGTCTTGTTGTGTACCAGGAGTATCCATTTTGAAAATTTATGAAATTTGGTCCCTGGAGGAAGAGTGAAGGTAGTAGCCTTATATAGGATGGCGCCTACATACTGGTAAACATATTAGCTAGTGCAAGAGATAGGGGGTTGGAGTTTCCTTCTTGTAGAAGCTAGAAAATGAGAGAAGGTTGTAGCGTTCAATAGGTAGATGCCTGCACACTGGAAAAGTCTGCACCAGTACAAAATTTGTAAACACTTGTTATTATAAGAAGATTGAAGACTGAGATGAAAACAATTGTGGTTTTTTCCCACATTGGGTTTCCACCTGAAAAACCCTAGTGTTCATGTGTGTTGATTTATTATGTTCTTACTACATCTATTTACTGCTTAATGCATCACGCTCTGATTGAAGACAATGAATTAACTGCTTATTGCATATACTCTGGTTTCATTCTATATAGTCACGGACATATGCTGGTTGGTTTCAGTAAAATAGCGTATACTGTTTGAAAAGGAAAATCATAATAGTGAAAGTTAAAATACTGATTCAACCCCTCCCTCTCAACATTTTTCCCAACAGAAGAATATAGTGGTCAGGGCAATTATGAACACAACAAGTTTCATTAAAACTGATCCAGGATTTCCGGAAATCCAAAAGGAATTCCAACCCCACCCAATTCCAAACTCAACAGCAAAATGTTTGATTGAGTCATATTGAATGAAACATTAGGTGCCCGCCTAAGTTAGATATTTTGGGTTCTAGTGCAAAGGACCCGGCGCTAGTGGAGTCCTTAGAGGAGTAACTCTAGATACTTCTTTTTTTTTGTTGTTGTTAAATTTTGATGTTGTATATGTCGCTAAGTAATACTAATGTTAGTGGGTTAAGAGTGAACTGAGTTTTAGACATTCTGGCCTATAAGGCTAAGTTTGATAGGCTTAAGAACTTCAGATTTTGGATGGCGTATAACACATTCCGATGGACAATAGACCTGGTTTCCCGATGGGCAGGTTGAGGCCACGAAATGTCTATTATGGTTGTAATCTGCTTTTTATGAATGAATGAAAGTTCCTACTAAGCTTACAAAAAAAATTTGCGAATAAGATTTTTTCTTTTCGTGAACACCTTTTGAGATTTATCAAAAGTTGAAAGTTGAGAAAATATTTGAAATGTGCTTTTGACTTGAATATTAAAGAACATTTGCATAATCTTAGAAACTACACTGAACTTCACTCTTTTGGAGATGGAGAGAAACAAATGTTACTAATAATTTAAATTTTGAATATAAAAATATATATGCTGTGATAATTTAAATTTTATTAATTAAAATTTATTTTAAAAATAAAAATAAAAATAATATTATAAAGATAAAAATAATATGATAAAATTAAAAAATATTAATAAATTAAACAAATGCTATAAATATGAAACTAATATTATAAGATTACAAATTATTAATAAAAATGGAAAAATATTGTGAAATAAAAAATATATAAATTGGAAAAATATTGTGAAATGAAAAAAAATAAATTGCTTAAAATTATG
The DNA here is from genome assembly GCA_031772625.1 of Pinus tabuliformis. Taxonomy (NCBI): domain Eukaryota; kingdom Viridiplantae; phylum Streptophyta; class Pinopsida; order Pinales; family Pinaceae; genus Pinus; species Pinus tabuliformis. The sequence continues at coordinate 1,121,258,483 of CM062807.1, read as the reverse complement.
GTAGCATAGAAATATGTGAATTCACAAAAGCAAATATTACAAGAACTTAAAATAGCATTTTAACCTAGAGTGTAATGTCTTACATTTTTAAAATGCAGAATCCTTAAAAATAAAGTGGGGAAAAGGTCCGAATAAAATATCTTGCCCAAAAAGACTAATTGATACATCAAATGCCATGAACATGAACATGACTTTTGCATGCAAACTCTCTAAAAAATAAATTGGATAAAAGGTCTCCAAATGAAATATCTCGTTCGAAAAGTGTCATGAAATATGAACATGACTTTTGCCTATAAGCTTTGAAAATTTTATATATTGTTTCAAAGCTTAATCTGGTCTATATTTATTTGAAAAACCACACTAATAAAACTATATCCACTTTCAAATATATCAAATCATTCTAAGCCCAATGGAATAGACTGTAAATGGAAACCAACGTTGACGTGGATAAGGAGAGCCTGCATCCTGAACCTGAAAGTAAAACGAGATATTGAAGGATGCATCATTCCATCTGCCTGCGTACATAAAAACCAAAAGTCAAACATTAATGGTATTAATTCTTGTCAAAAATGAAAGAACCAACCAGCGAGGCAAACATAAAGAAGCGGAAATCATAAACCAACCATGAGATCAAAGGCACAAAACAATTTGATTACAGATTTCACCCATTGTGGGCTACGTCTCTTAGCCCTTCTTAAAGTGGGGAGGCCTATTTTATTAAATGGATTCAAAAATGAATTAAAATGAACTTTATATAACTGAACTTTATACATCCATATTGTTGGGTTGTTTAATATTCTTTCCATGAGTAGCGCCGATGCGCAGCGGCGGTGTGGGGGGGGGGGTTCATACGGGGTTTGAGAGGGGTGGTTAGCCCCCCTTCTCGAGATCTAAGGCAACGCCCTGGGGAATATTTTTTTGGACCCATGGTTTTGTCCATGGTTTTGTGCATCGTTTTGTGCATGGTTTTCGCACATGGTTTTGGGTGCGATGGTTTTCAGTCCATGGTATTGGATACTTCGACATGTATATATATGTATTGTAACATTGAAAGGAACATAATGAAAAATTAGTCTGGTAGTCCTGGTTTTGGAATCCAATGGAAAATCTCTGTGTATATTTGTTTTATGTGTTATGCTCTCGTCTTTGTTTATTTTCTATTTTTAGAATTCGTATGCAAGTAAGTTCTAAATGGGGTTAAAACCTACACATATTTTGTCATGGGAGAAAAATACAGAGTTCAGATGCAGAAATGGACATCACCATTGGATTTGTGGTACAAAATCGTGTCAAATGACTATAAACTTGACCATATTTTGAGTAGGTGATCTCTGGAGCTCTAAGGAATCTTTAGATTCCCTCAAGATTCCCTGTGTAAGATTCTCCCAAGATTCCCTAGAAAATATTTCTCGAATTCCATGTCCGCCTTCACGCTCCTAGTTCTACCTACAAATGTTCTGTTGTTGTCCCGATTCTACCACGCCTCCATTCAATCGAATCGAAAAGGTGAGTTTAAGTAATGAAAAGTGGGTGAACCTTCCAACAAAGGGCTAGTGACATGTTGGTTGGTGGCATTAAAATATAATGTTGTTGGTTGGGAGGTCCCAGGTTCCAAACCATGGGCCTCCCATTTTGGCACCTCTGACAAAGTTAAATTTGGTATCAGTCTGGAATACGGTTACGGTTGTTGATTTGAATAACGACATTTGTTATAAATGGGGTCGCCCGTTGGCGGGCCAAACCACCTAGGCCAGGCAGGTTTGAACCCCATGTTAGAAAATTATATATTACAGAGAAATCTAAGACATATAATATGTAGAAAAAACACAAACACATAAAACCAGAGAGACACAGATATACGTGGTTCACCCAGTTTGGGCTAAGTCCACCCCGAACAGCTAGTCCTTCCTTTCTATTATCCAACAAAATAAAGAAACACAACCTACAGTAGATCCACTGTAATATCCTCTATTTTCTTTCATAGTCTCACCTCTCTATTTCTCGCTTTGAGAATACACATCTATATTCAACAACCTCAATACAATACCCTCATACAAAGAGAGGGGTTGCCTTCTAGGGAAAAAAACCCTAAGCTAAACATAAATTCTACCGTCAAATCATCAACCTAATGAATGACCCAAATTGACTAGAAATTACTATACTTTTACAAGGCAATTTTACATCTGTTTTTAGCTTCGGGGGCGCTGCCCCCGAAACCCTCGCCAAGGGACCACTGGCCCCTAGACGCCCCAGTCGGGGGGGATGGTCTCCCCCAACCCCCAAGGGGGGACAAGTCCCCCCTGCAACCCCCCGCATGGAGGGGTGTACAAACTTTCTGGGGTATACATCCGGCTGAAACAAAGACCTCTAAATTAGGATGATAATCGTGCTCCAAACCCAACACCTCGTTGATTGCCTAATACGTGGCTTCATTGTGTTTTTGGTGGGTTGAGTTGGGCCACCACATTTTTTTAAACATATATTGTTATTCGTTGAGGGGTGGTGGGGGTGGCTTCCCGCCACTCCAATTTTATATTTATTTATTTATTCGATTTTTATACCAATATAGTCAAAATTTCGATGGCGGTTTTTAAGGTTCACTCGACAAATTAAAGAGGTGAGAAATTCACCCATTCCGACTGTCGGATTTTGTGCTCCGACCCTTTGCCAAACTGTTGCCTCGTTAGTGACTATCATTGGGACTAGTTTGACAAGAACTTTGACTGGCTATATCTTGAGCATACGAACTCAGATTTGAGTTTCATTCACGTCATTGGAATCAGGATGACGAGCATTACAATCCTGTCCTAGTTTTACTTCAATCAGATGACTTTAATTTTTGAGCTTTTTCAAGGCCACTTATATTTCTAGAGCCACTTGGATCAGGGATGTTGGGCGCATTGGTGTGTTATATTACACTAGCACACCATGAAACATACACTGTTTAAAAAAAAAATAGACAGGGATGACAAGTTTTGGATCTAATTCAAGAAGTGATCCCCTACTTTAGATGTCAAATGTCTTATATATAGTAAGTACACAAACCCATTAAATCTAAAATGCCTAAAATGAAATCTCTAATTGTGAAGTTGTAGAGGGAGTTAAACCCTAAGGCTAAATTTTTGTGGTCACATAAGCAAGAAGAAGCAAGGGTTTAAGGTAAGTATTGAACTTTTTTGTTTTTTGTTTTTTTTCCTAAGTTTTAATTATCTAAATATGAACATTGGTCCTAAAAGAATTTACTAGTAAAATCAGTAGTAATTTTTTTTATCAAACATGGTTTTTTTCCCCTGAATTTTGAATAAATCTAACATAAATTGTAAAAATTATTAGCAATAAATTTAAATTTTTTACTATGCAGGGTTTTGAGTGAATCACCATAGCTTTCAAATTCTAATATTTCTACAGGTTACAAAATATTTTCCTGCTCCATAGTGATCCCAGTATGTCTCTCTTGCAAATGATATCTCTTTAATTAAGCCATAACAAAAAATAAACTAGAAGAATTAATGTTGAGGCAAGCAGAAGAAGAAGAAAGACATAATCAACTACAAGATGAAGAGATTTAACAATAACAGGGTCAAGAGCTTGCCCAAGAGATTGAAGAGTTAATACTTATTTAAGACATGGAAGTAGATAAGAACAGTAGAATCAAGATGTTGATCTTATGCCCAGTACAAAACATATCATTAGTTAGTCACTGCCTCCTCCTACAAATGGGAGAGCTCCTGGTGAAGAAGAAAAATTGCTCCTTTAGATGATAGCCCAGTCATGTATATTTGCAATTTGAATTTCAATGAGCTTCTGAGGAAAATTGTGCAAGCAAAAAAGAATCAATTTCCAAATGTGTAGAAATTCCCACTGTAGATCAACATATTATGCAATAGACTAAAGCAAAATACAAGATCTACTTCTACAACAAAATTTGCGGAAGCTTAATCGAATTGAGCAAGATCAATGAGAACACATATAACTAAGAATGAGAAATCAATCACTCATAACATAGAAGAAATAACTTGAGGAAAGCCTAAGCCTAAACCCCAATCTCTGTATTATCATACAAGTGGAAATCTTGTTCAAGTTACAAAAAGAATCAGCTCTCAAGCTATCCTGCTCTCCCTGCAATCAAACAATACAACTCACAGACTGAATAAACACAATATATGTCCTCCTCAAGCCCTCTAAGCCTCCTATTTCCTTGCAAAGTTTTTCTTGGGGTCCAATGATGTCACATGTATGAATTGGCCTCATCACACTCACAAAACCTAAAGAAGTAATTGTACAATCCTCAAGGAAAGAATTCCTTCTGCATGCAAGAGATATTCACAATGGAATATTCTAGCAACTGATAGTACACTGCCCCTCCATCTAATCTCAACTGGGTCTCTGTTTGAACTGACATGCATGAGTTATTTATGAGAGAATATTCAGTTATCTGAAGTGCAACAGTTACATGCATGCATGCATTAACTAACTAAACTCAAAATTAATTCAATAAACTATTTGAGTTAATCTAACTGGACTTGACTCAGTTAAACTGAGCCAACTAATTACAACTCAATATTACAACTCATCCTTATCTCTTTAACTGAAGGATAAATTCCTCAATTAATGGAGAAATTGTTGCATGTCCCCACATAGACTTCATGTTTGATTTTCTACAACTAATTAACTCATGGTGAATTAATTAATTATTTTACAAACAACTACTAGGATCAAATTTGAATTTTTACTTCTCTATTTTAGTTCAAGGACTAACTAAAATAGGAAGGTATCCTGAAATCCTATTTATAGCAGTACTAAATTTAGCACTCCTATATTTAGTATTTCTTGTTTCTATTTTCAACACTTCCTCTCAACAAGAAAGGGATTATCAGTAACCCCAATCTTGTCTCTGTGGAACTCGAACTTGCATTTTGACAATGCCTTAGTCAAAATATTTGCATCCTGTTCCTCAGTCAAAACATACAACAACAACATGATCCTCTTGACCACACAGTCTCAAAGATGCTAAATTTATAAAGTTATAAAAATGGAGCTGCTAAAAATAGCACTTCTAAAAATAACAGTTTGGCCAATGAGCATTTTGGTCACCTTGGGTGAGAGGTGAAACTGCTAAAAATAGAATCTTCTAAAAATAGCATTTCAGGGTCCCTTCCTATTTTTAGCAATCCCTGGTCTAACTATAGGAAGTAGAATCGAATTTGGTCTTAATAACATTTTAAAATATTAATTAATTAATCTCCATGAGTTAATTAATTATGGAAAATTAAACTTGAAGTCTTTGTGAGAACATACAATTATTTTTCCCACTGATTGAGGAATTTATCCTTGATTTTCTCCACTGATTGAGGAATCAAGTATGAGTTCTATAATGAGAGGATCAGTGGACTTAGTTTTACTTAGTCAAGTCCAGTTGGATTAATTTAACAAGTTGTTAAAATAATGAGATATATTTTGTTAATGCTTGCATGCATGTGACAACTATTATTTCGGACAACTGAGCATTCCGTCATGGATAACTGATGCATGTCAGTTCAGACAGAGAGCCAGTTGAGTTCAGATAAGGGACAATGTACTATCAGATGCTTGGATATTTCTAGTAAGTATTCCTTGCATGGAGAAGGATCTATTTCCAAGAGAAATACATAATATAGGAGATTGGAGGATTTGTGGCCTATATATTGAGGCCTAGGTAGTCTATGATCTTCATCTTTTGATTGCAGAGAGTACATGATAGCTCTTGAGCTAATTATTTTTGTAAACAGAAGAGGATTTCCACTTGATTGATAATACATATAGGGGTTTTATGCTGGTGCTTTCCCCAGTGATATATTTTGTGTTATGGTTGATTATTTCTCCTAATCAGTTATATGTGTTTAGGCTTGATGTTGCTCATGAAATTGATTATGCTTCCGCTTAATGTTTTGTAGAACTAGATCAAGTATTATGCTTTAGTACATTGAATATATCAGTTTGATCTACAGGTGTGAAATTTCTACAACCCCAATTCACATTCTCTGTCCAGTACTGATATGCCTCAAGAATACATTTCCTTTACTAAAGACTACATCATAGCCTTTATCTTCTAGCATAGCGATAGACACAAGATTCTTCTTCAGACCTAGTACATACTTTACATCGGCCAGGGTGAGGGGAGCTCCATTCTCCCTCTAAAACACAACCATATCTTCACCTGAAACACGGTACTTTCCATCATCGCCCATTTCGATCCGCATCTGGAGATCCTTCTCCTCCAATGTACTGAAAATATTCTTGTCACCTGACATGTGGAAGGAAGCTCCACTGTCCAGGTACCACACACATCCCACCATGGATGAAACCATGCATGCGATAATTGAGAAATCTAACTCAAACTATGAGGCCAGTGCCTCACCATCGGATCCCTTCGAGGAACCCTTCTTGGATTTCTTTTGTGGACAATTTGTAGCATAATGGCCCACTTCATGACAATGAAAGCATCACACTTTCGATTTTTCAAACTTCTTCCCACCATGGGAAGAGCTGGATTTGGGAAGGGACGCCTTCCCTTTCCCTTTCCTCATCTTACTCGCTAAGAACATGGGTCTCTGTCTGAACTGACATGCGTGAGTTATTTATGAGAGAATATTCAGTTATCTGAAGTGCAACAGTTACATGCATGCATGCATTAACTAACTGAACTCACAATTAATTCAACAAATTGTTTGAATTAATCTAACTGGACTTGACTTAGTTAACTAATCCAACTAATTACAACTCATGCTTATCTATTTGACTGAAGGATAAACTCCTGAATTAATGGAGAAACTGTTGCATGTCCCCACATAGACTTCATGTTTGATTTTCTACAAGTAATTAACTCATGGTGAATTAATTAATTATTTTACAAACAAGTGCTAAGATCAAATTTGATTTTTTACTTCTCTATTTTAGTTCAGGGACTAACTAAAATAGGAAGGTATCCTGAAATTCTATTTATAGCAATACTAAATTTAGCACTTTTATATTTAGCATTTGTTGTTGCTATTTTCAACAAAATGACCTCACACATCCTTCTTTAATCAATACAGAAAGGGTGATTGTCATGTACACCAGAAATTGAAACTATTGTCGCAACTAACTTGGCCTTTGCAGGAGCTTTGAAGGCAAATATAAAGTATTTGATGGAAGAAAACAAGAAAATGGTAAAGGTTTTGGAAGCTGCGAGACAACAAATAGAAACAATCTAGGTAGAAACTCAGAAGTTGGCTCCTGCACATGTGTACTTGAAATATCTTCAGGCATTGGAAGATACTATGATGAACCTTTATGAGGATTTGGTCACCGTGCATAAACCAGTTGTCCCCTTGCATGACATGTATAAGAAATCATGGGAGAATGAAAAAGCTCTAAAGGTCATCCATGTAACCATCCCTACAGTTCATGAATGGGCAATGAAGTATAGAGGTGCACCACTAAAATTGGTTAAGAAAAAAATACAATAAGTTGAGTGGGAGAAATTTGAAATCATAATGCTTATACAAAGCAATAAATAGCTCAACACTTTCATAGCCAACATCTTGTCTTCTTATCCACAATTATACAATAGTGTGGACTCTTTGGCGAAATATAATAAGATGCCTTCAGTCGGGACATTCACAAAAAAAAAACGTAGAAATGTGGTTAGGCATGAATTTTCAGAGTACTTGGACCAGCTAAGGTTGATTGTTGCCAAAGAAGACCTGGTGATCTATAGACACACCATGCAGAAGTATATTAGTGACCCTACCAAGATCAATACTATGTTGGTCTTATCGAAGGAGACACAAACCAATTCCAAAACTATCTACCCGGATGCAATGGAAGATAGATTCGCTTTCAACCCAATATTCTTATAAAATTTGAGGATACCATCGCACAATACAAAGCAATGCTATCGCTATGTGGTAGAAGATTTACAAATTGAAGCTAATGAGCTAGAGTTTCCTCAAACTCAAGCTTGATATATTTAGTTTGTCTTATTAGGCTTTACCCATTTTTGTTTCATATGGGTTTTTGTATGTTGTATTTGAAATAAATATGTAAGGGGAAGTCCAAGTGTTAATTGTGGAATATGAAAAGTCATTAGTTAGAAAATGTCAAAGGAAGTAAAAGAATCATGAGGTTAGGTCAAAAGTCACAAAGGGAAGTGAAGAGTCATCTCATATGATATAAATACACCCTCATAATTCAAACAAAGGGCTTGGAACCGAAGGCTTCAAAGCTTTGCTTTGAAGCCTTGACTTCTTTAGTTTAGCATAGGATGATTGTCATTCTTTGGAGAAGAAAGTGTTGGCTTCATGTTCCACTATTGGGGCTAGTGTCTTGTCAATTATAAATGTATGTCAAGAACTTTCACTCTTTAATAAAAGCTCAGAGTCAACTTGTCTTCATGCATATGTCATGGATGTACTGAGATTATTCTTGTTATATTTGCGATATGTGTTGTTTCATTTATGGTAATGCTTATGACCAAATTCATTTTCTTTAGTATTAATCTTGTTGAATCAGTTGTTATGTTATTGCAATCGTTGTTATCTTGTGAACTATTTTGCAAGTTAACTAATGATTCTCTTTTATTTCTCGTGTGTCTCTTTTAAGCTAAGTAGTATTACATGCTTCTAAGGGGCTCACTTATTTCCCTTTGGTGTGATGGAACCTCTCATGCATTACATTTGACACTTCACAAAGTTCATACACTTGTTTCCACCAAAATCATGTATATATCATTTTGTGTGTTTATCGTAGCCAAGGTGCATATTTGAAACCACCACTTTGGTAACCGGTCATTTTCCGATTAGGGATCCTACTCCAAAGGTTGTGGGTTCTAATTGGAAATTAACACTGGGGAGAACCCATTCCCTGTTGGCAGCTTCCAGAACCATCAACAAGAGGCAAATAGATTTGTCCATTAACATTCCTCATTCTAATTATAAGTAGTGATTTTCACTGTATGGGCCTTTAGAAGAAGCATGTTCCTTGTAAAAATTAAACTAGGGTTGTTATATGTACTTGTCATAGCCCCTTATATTGAAATTCCAAAGGTTTATTAAGTTAATGAACAAGAATCAAAACTATTGTGGGCCCAAATGATCAATAGTTGAAGTTGTTAATCAAAGAGAGTGTGATACTAACTACAAGATATATATATATCTATATATATATATATATATATATATATATATATATATATATATATATATATATATATATATATATATGAATTGCGATTAAAAAGATGAACATGAAAAGATCTTAACAATTCTATTTACCAGGATTTGAGGAGCTAGTTGAATATAATGAAATATTATGGTATACTAACTACACTATGTATATGGTGAATGAAGATTAAAAATATAAACAACCAAACACCCTAAAAGGCTCTAGGTTCCAAAACTTCATAATTTATTTCTTCATGTTTAGTATATATTATATTTGTCCACTTGTTTATTATTAATAAAAAATTGTTGTATATGAATGCCCCTTTAGCTCCCATGTCTACTCCCTTTTCCAATTTCCTATATCCCCAGCTTCCCTTATTGCCTTGGTGTTCCCAGTTGCAAACTAAAGGCCTAAAATTACATTTATAATAATTTCACATTCATTGTCTACTCCGTCCAATTATTTGAAGATTCACTATTACAATCCCCTCTTACTTCCACCACACATCCAATTAAGTTCTTTTATGTGTTAAGAGAGTTCAATTAGTTTAGTGCATTTGGTCTTTTTGTTTCTTCAATGTCCCATATTAGGATTCCACACTTATATTTCCTCATTAATTATCCCACATGGTGTGTACAAGTGCTACAGTATTTCCATGTATTTCAAAGCGTCCACCTCATTCCTTATGCTTAGAGAGGATTGATCAGACAATAACTACCAAAAACATTTTCCATCCCTTTGAAGGGTCTGTGCCTAGTAGTATTTTCTCTTTGCACTCATGAGGGTGGCATTATCTAGTCACAATGAACCCTGTAACATTTGATGCATCTCCAACTCCAGTCTTTGTGGAAATGCATTGTGATTTTCCTTCCATCACTCGAATCCACTCTTCCAACTAGTATTTTACTACTATAAACACCTATTTCCATTCAACTATACACCATTTCATAGAACCATAATTCAAGACATATCCCCCACACAACTATTGGAGTTGATATCATTCATGGCTAGGTTTTTCCCACATGCTACATTGATGACTTAGGTGTTTTGCCTTGGAGTAGTCTATTGTAACTGGAGGGAGCCATGGTACCTGATATCCTCCTCCTCCCATCACTTTCTCCCAGTACTCTCATGAACTTATCTACTTTCGAACTATGAGTTATCACTTCACTTGCCCATAATGTCCCCACGTTGGGAAATGGTTAAGGGAATGACTTGTGTATTTAACTCAGTCCAAGTTTTTGTCTTATTATCAACACCTTGTTATCAAAGGAATTGCATGGGAAATAGTTTGAATGTTTAACAATAGTAACAATTACTAAACTAGTTCACATGCCACACGATGTCAAGGAAACATAAAAATCTCCACAAAATCACAGATTGCTAGCTTATGGAAAATGTTCACTCTTCTTCCTACACTGATATTAACATCAAGAATTGTGTTTCTAGTACTCTGGTTGGTGTTCCTATTGTAATGAATTATATTTTTGCATAATTTCCATGAAAACAATACATGATCTTGCAAATAAATTGAAGTCCTACGATGGTGACATGGAAATATTTTGGTTTCGAACAAGAGAGAAAGTGCTTAGGATTTATGAGGAAGTCTTAACTTCCTGTAGCTTGCATATAGTGAAATGGATGATTAGTTGTAATTGCATGAATCTAATACTACTAGAATGGGTTGCTCCATTATTTAGGGTATACTATACGATTGAATACATAAAGAGGTTGAGGTAAAAAAAGTTTCAAATGAGTAATCCTTCTCGCCACCATTGCAAAAGATAAACAAAATATTGCAAGCTTTTCATTTAGGATACATGACGATTTCTGAAAATATTTCCATAGTGTAGGGTTATCTAGTTAGTTCCTACAAGGAAGAGTTATATCATTTTTCCCATATATCTAAAGAACATATCTTGGAGATAATTTCGAAGGAAACTCTCTTTGTTGTAAAGAGAAAACCTCTGCAAGAGACTAGCAATGTATGATTTCATGATGTCTTTTTTATTTATTTTTATCTCTTGTTTCTTGTGAACTATAGTATAGTAATATCAATATTGTAGAGGATTCATACTATTACTTAGGTAGTTTCATTTGATAATCAATTGCTCACTATTCTCTGAAGGGAAATAGTTCATATTTCTATGATTAGTATTACATGACTTTGTTTTGATATAAATATTTATTTCTTATTCCTTCATGTTTTACAAGTCATTTTCAATATATAATAATGGATAATATTTTCCTTCTCAAAGAAAGTCCTTTCTCTCTTTCCTTGTCTTTAGCCATTCGTAGCTGGAATGGGTTGGGATTTGCTGACTAGTAAGATAGCTACTATGATAAAAATGATGGAGTTTCTATGGAGAAGTAAATTGAATCAGTTAAGGCTAGACAATCTCTCTATTTATCCAAAACAAGGGGAAGAGTTGAGGATTTCCTTAATTTAGAAAATTTTATGAATTTGGGGGACATGTATCTCTTACTATTCTGATTGTTTATTGTTTGATATTGGAGAATAATATACAATTTCCTGTAAGAAGTTTTAGTGCAATATTTTATGCAACTACAAATTTGTTACATTGATTATCTGTGTGATCATCTCTGCTACCATTTGGATCTTTTCTACTTTGCTACTTGCACTAATTCTAGTCAAAATTGTGACTCCAAAACTTTCTCACTATTTTTTGGTAAGAAGGGGAAGATTCTCAATGAGCATGTTGATGTAATCCCACTAGATCCATTTTTTTCAATTTTTTTCCTTAAATGTCTCGTCATACAAGCTCTTGTAAGAGTAAGTATCCTTTGGCCTTATGCAAGAATTGCTTGAGTATTAGTAATATAAGATATTATCAATTTGTATGAAACACATTCCTAACACTCCTATTTTGTGTGCATGCCATATGTTGAACATTGTTGTGTTTATATTTTAAATCTATTTTGGATTTCACTTCTTGATAAGGAACTAGTTGTTGTTGACGTATACATATCGTTCTAGTCCTTATTGACTAGTGCACATTATTGTAGTAGTGTATACATTTCCTAAAGTTTAAGATCTCTTTAGCAAGTCTTATTTATTGGAAAAAAAAAAGGTTTATATTAATCTCCAAAAATTAGAAAGTGGTTATGGAACTAGAGATTTTGAACATGGTAAATGCATCCATGGGAGTGCACCTAGCAGTTCCATAAAAAAATGCAATAAGAGCTCAAACTGGTGATATAAAATGATTTGCTATGAGAAGAGGTCAATAATTTCTTTAGTCATTTTTGTGATTCCCCAGAAATCCTCTCTTTGTATGTGCTAAGTATAAATAATGCAAGCACATCCATGAAAATCATGTTGGAAGCGTAAATGCATTCACACGTATATATCGCATAGTTATAGTTAGCAGCAAAAATAGACTATGTACTTTAGTTATTATATTAAGACATGATCTATACAAATGTTCATATTTCCATTTACACAAAATAAAGGAATGTCCAACCTCTGTATCTTTGTAGGTTAATGACCTTGATTAACAAATACATAAAGACCTTGCCTAGAAATATTTCTTTTATTTATATAATTATCTTTCCCTTCAAGGATGGTGATAGGGATGTTTATCTGATCATGTTTGTTCCTCCAATTTGTTGGTGCCTAATACCCGAAATCTTAGCCAATGAACCTCAGAGTTCTAGGTTAAAAGAAAAGAAGAGAGCTGAAGGGTGTATATGATAAAATGAGAACTACAAAATTATATACTTTTAGCTAGTCATAGAATTGCAGTATGCAAAGTGCATTTAAAATTACAGCAAACAATAGCATTCCTTTTAGGCACCAAGTTATAAGAACAAAGTAGACATCACTTCCTTGGAGTTTTTCTCCATAATAGGAAATTGGACCTGCCACCATAAATAAAGCAACCAATCCCTTCATAGAGTCTGGAAACAACGCTCATTCATGCATGTTGGAGAACAGCCCGAAGAGAAGCATGAACTCAACATAACTCATAATTGAATTGACACCTAATTTATTTTATTACAAAATGCATTAAACAAAATCTAAGCCATCAAATATAATTAAATCAAGTGGCTTAAGAGTTGTTACAATATCCATAATTCCATGTTTCATTTAGGAACAAGGTACTTGGATTATTGTTGCTTGGTAACAACTTAGCATTTAAATATTAGCTTCATCACTATCTACTAGAAGGTTATTACATCACTTTCATTAGATAAACAAAATAGATTGAGGCATGCCATTACAATTCTCTCAAATTAAATTGATGGGTTAAGAATCACTATATAGTACCAACTACCAAGACCCTAAAAAACCCAAACTTATGAAGGATTTCCTTTCATCGTCATGTAAAATATATGGTATCAATTAGATAGCCTCATACCCAAGTCAAATTAATTTTCCTTATTACTTTATGTTATAGGAAACCAAAATTTCTCCTTTATGGGCTGACAGAGAGAAAATGGAGTTTAATGTGATGGGCATGTGGTCACTATATTTGTTGTCAAACTCAATGGATATTGGAAATTTATTACCAATATTTGATAATTATTTGTTGCAGAATGACAATTAAGAAATTTAATGGTTAACTTGTTCATGGTATGGGTGCTTTTTTTCCTCAACCATAATTAATTGATGTTATAGCAAATCGTATTATTACATTTATTGCATGTGGTAAATACCACAAATGTGCATTTGTCGAGATCGATAAGTTTTACACATGGGGTGATGATAGCCACCATGTTCATCTCAAGGGGCATGGGAACAATGCTAGTTGTGGGGTTCCTTGGAAATCCTCTCGTTGTTATACAATTTCAAAATCAACTACATTTCTTATGGAATGTGGTACCACTACTACACAATATAGGTAGTTAAGAAATTTATTTAAGACAAAATTATTGTTCTTTAAAGGGTGCTACCTCAATGGAAGAGCACTTTCCTTATAAGTAGGAGGTTGGTGGTTTGATTCCACTATTCCCTAATATAATTTAATCAATGATATTGTAGTTTATTTAAATATAATGTTTTATTGTCTCTAGAGAGACAATAGCTAGGATTAAAGACACATTGTCTTTATAAATACGTTCCCAGGCGTATGACCGTCAACTCTGTTGCCGTGACTCTCATGGCTCATGGAATATGCAAAGTCTTTGTTGTCGTGACTCTCACGACTCATGGAATATGCAAAGTCTTTGTTGTCGTGACTCTCACGACTCATGGAATATGCAAAGTCATATGAATGCCAAGGTTGTTTGCACAACTCACGATTATTGAACACAACGTTGCTATCTAATCGCTACATTGATATGTGTGAGCATGTGAGCTATGTTTATTTTAGAATAGGGTTTTCACAAATTTCAATAAGCATTGTCTACCAAGGACTCAAAGTTGAATTTTGATATCTGTAACAAGGATTTCTAAAACCTCATATGAGGGAGAGTTTGGCACATTATGCCTTTTCCGTGACGAAAGTGGAGGTGTCATCTCCGTCCACGCCCCAATGCATAGGTGTCATCTCTTTCCATGCCCCAACACACATCCATTCTCTATGTAGGGTGAAAAGTAAGCTTATTTGAATGTCAATTACACTGATCTTTTTCTTTACATCAATTATATTAAATAACAATTGTGAATTTCTTGTACCCTTCAAGTAAGATTAGTAAAAATGGTATAAACATTCATTTATGCAAACATGATATTAATTAATGTAACAAGATCAAAGTCAAATTAGATGGTTGACATAAACCTTCATTCATGCAAAAATGATATTAATTAATGTAACAAGAACAAAGTCCAATTAATGCAAGTAGCCAAACAATTTAGTCCATAATTGATATAATTAATTTTTGGTTATCTGGTAATAACAATTAAGCTACAAAGATAAAAAAAAAAAAAAATATATATATATATATATATATATATATATAACTGCTTTCATAACATATCAATAGTCATGAATCAAATTTATCTACTAACATAGTTTATAATTATTTTTCTAATTTAATTTTTTTACATTATTAAAACAAAATAATTAAAATTCAAAATAATAATAATACAAAAATAATCTAACACACAAATAAATTTGAAATTAACAAATAAAAAACCTCAAAAATTATAAATAGATTTTTGAAGCGATAATGTTGTTTTCTTTTACTAATTCTAATATTATAATGTTTAAAAAAAATATATATTATAATATTAAATAAATATTATATAATATTAAAAATGAACAATTAGGTGGTGAGGAAGCTAGACTTGCATGACACTCGTCTAGGCAATGAGAAAACGGGAAAAAAATACTAACTCTAATCTTATACTATTTAAAAAATAATATAATACCAACTTTAATATTATAATGTTTAAAAAATAATATTATGTAAGGTAAAATATAATATTTTTTATTATAATATTATATTAGTTTTAATATAATATAATTTTATAATATTTAATTCAGTAACATCATAGTATTATATTAAACATATTGTTATAATATTATACATATAAAATATAATATTTGATTTAATATTATATTGTATTTTTTATTATAATATTATATTAATTTTAATATAATATAATATTATAATATCTAATTTAATTTAATAACATTATAGTATTATATTAAATATATTATTATAATATTATATATATTGTAATTTTTAAAATTTAAATATTAGGTATGTTATTATATAATAGGTTAAATTTAAAAATTCATTATCTATATATATAAGAGATAAAGATAAAATATGTTAAATTTAGAAAGTCATTAAAGTAATATATACTAAAAATTATTGAAATTTTCATCAAATTGAATTGCTCAAAAATAGGTAAGCTCTTAAGTTGAATTTACATTATTTTAATTTTAATATTTTTTCTTTATATTAAAATAAAAATAAATACATTGATTTCATTGTATATACTATTTTCTACTCTTAGTTTATTGATTGCACTGGCTACATTGATTTCAATGTAAATGTTGATTTATAATCTTATTTTATTGTTTGCATCATATGCAATTATATGAGTGTAGTTGTTAATATATGATGTAAATATATTGCATCTATTTTAATGTATACACAAAGTGATTATGTGAATTGATTTCTATTATAATAATAATACTAATTATTATATAGTTTAGTCCATAGATTGAGTGCAATTTATCAATTGATTAGGAAGCTTCAATTACCAACACTATTTATATATATCCTAATATATTATTTTGTTATCTTTCCTTCTTCCTCAATGAAAGCTAGCATATGTTGAAAATCTCTATATAATAGATGACCTTGAGACTATGACTCTACTTGAATTCAAATTCCTTGAGAGACATATTATGCCAACAAAAAAAAGAGAAGATGATTTATATTTGTGATAGACACCATGAACCACAACAATGAGTTATTAGTGTGCACAATTTAAAATGAAATATCTTAAACATATTTAACGTATTTAGAATTATCATACTCATGCTTGTGCATTACTCAAACTAGCATATATCCATCTTAAGTTCATATTTATCAAGCAAAGAAGGATCACATTTGTAGACATGCAAATATTTCCTCAATTTTTGCACTCAAAAAGAGGTTTGCGCATTTTTTATCTCTCTCAGTGCTTGATAGATATGGATTTAAGATGGAACTAGGCTAATTAATTCAACTCCATGTTACGCACCTATAAAATTACACATCCTTCTCATATTGGAGTATAAAAATCACAAAGGAATAATAACTATAAGAACTCTATTTTTTTGGGGTGATGGTAAACAATACATTTATTAAATGGTTAGATGATTTTATACTAATATAATGAATGCCCAAACTAATATTTTCATATTGAATGCATAGGATTCAAGGATTCCTAAAGAGCATCTGTGTTGGATAGGGGTGCTAAGAAATATTAGAGAAAACTTATTTAATGCATATAAATTGTAGATAAACGAGATTTGAAATAGTGACTAGTAAAATGCTATTAATTTTTTTTTGTGATATGTGAAATGGTGACCATTAAATCCTAATTAGCACTTTTTGAGAAAAGTCCCAAAATCTATTTTCAAGAAACTTGGAAAGTTTTTAACTAAAAAAAGGGCACAAGCCAAAGAGTAAAATTGAAAGTTACATATGGAACAATCCAAAAACCTCTTGATGTTTATTAAAAGGTTAGAGTTTACAACAATCACAAAGACTTATGCAATTTTCAACGTGAGTGTGAAAGTTTGAAAAGTCCCAAAGGCCATTTGGGGAAACTTGGGAAGTTGTTAACCGAAAAGAGACTAAAAGGTAAATGTGGAAAACTGAAATGGGGAAAATTGAAAGTTAATCATAAAACAATTTTAATATATGTTGGTGTTGATAAAAAAGTTAAAGTTTAAAATAATCCCAAAGGTGCGATTGGCTTAGTGCCTAAGATTCCAAGATAGACAAATTAAGGTTTAAAATAATTCTAAAGGCACGATGATTGGCTTAGTGCCTGAAAAGTTAAAGTTCAAAATAACCCTCAAAGCTTGATGATTGGCTTAGTGCCTAGGATTTCAAGATAGAACTTACAAAAAGTAGGGCAATATTTATTTTTGATAAAAAATCAAATTTTGTAAATGCCTTGCAATAATTACATTATATTTAGATGATAAGTTCATAGTAGAAGAGATCCAAGGCAATGAAATTTTTGGTAGTTTTTAAGGTAGTTTTAAATGATCAATTCATTTTCGAAGATATGCAAGATGATGAAGGCGTAGGGTACAACAAATGGGATTTATTTATTTATTTTTGTGGAGAATGTACAAGAATCCTCAACCTCTGGGGCTTCTCAAAAGTTTAATGTGGGAAAATCTTTGATATGTCTTTTGATTGGGATATTAAAAAAGGTTTTGCATAGTTTCAAAAACTTCATTCTTTTGGAGACGAGATTAAAAAAAAAATGTTAACAAATTTTAGATATAATAATATAAATAGTATGATAGTTTAAATTTTATTAGTAAAAAAATAT
This sequence comes from Pinus tabuliformis, assembly GCA_031772625.1. Lineage (NCBI taxonomy): Eukaryota > Viridiplantae > Streptophyta > Pinopsida > Pinales > Pinaceae > Pinus > Pinus tabuliformis. Next base: position 1,121,240,323 of record CM062807.1, on the reverse strand, counting down.
AGTAAAAATTATTATAAAACAAAAAATAATATTATAAAATAAAAATTTATTAATAAATTAAATGAAAAAATAAATAAATGAAAAACAATATGAATGGGTTAAAATTGTGACAGTCTCATAGAACTAGCATAACCATATTTACAAATGAGGTTGATATATGTCAAAAGACTTACATAAACCACATTAAATATTATTAGTTATATAATGTAAAGGTAGCTATTAAAAATTAAATAAATATTTGTAATTGTTAATAATGATATAAATAATAATATGGTTATTATATTAATATTATACTATATATTAATATAATACTATGTTTTTATATAATATTATATTAATAGTTATATTTCAAACTATAACATAATGAACATAATATTCTAAACCAAGGGATTAATAAACCCAAGGAATTTGTATTATAAACCCAAGAGATTTAAATTAGACCCTAGGATTACTATTATAAATATTGTGAATAATAGTATACCGTGGGAATATGAACCCTTAGATTAATAAACCAAAGGGATTGATATCATAAACACAAGGGACTCATAAACCAAGGGATTATAAACTGATGGGAATAATATTAAATACAAGGAATAAATGTTATAAACTGGAAGGATTTAAACCCTAAAATAAACATTAAACTCTAATATTAATATTATAAACCTTAGGATTAACATTATAGACATATGTTATTAAGAAACCTAATGGATTTTAAACCCATGGGAATAACATTAAACCTTAGGAACATAAACCCTAAGATTAATAAACCCAAAGGATTAATATTATAAACCTAAAGGATTATAAACTTAGGGGGTTAATATTAAACCCAAGGGACTGATATTATAAACCCAAGGAAATAATAAAAATAAGATATTATTACTAAAAACTCAAAAACACAAAAGATTAATATTGTAAATCCAATGTATATAAACCCTAAAATAAATATTATACACCCTAAAACAAAGTTGGTTGACCATGGTTTATTTTCATATTGAGACAATATTTGTCACACTGCGACGTTGGACCATGGTTGACCAAGATTGATTTTCATATTGAGAGAATCTTTGTCACAATCTCATGTTGGACCATGGTTGACCATGATTGATTTTGGTGTACAATAGTTGATTTTCAAATTGACAATGTTTGTCACAATGCGACGTTGAACCATGGTTGACCATTAATGACAATGCGACATTGGACCATGGTTGAACATTAATGACAATGCGACATTGGACCATGAGACAATATTTATCATAATGCGAACATGGATATTGATGACTATTGACCATGGTTGACCATGTTTGATTTTCATATTGAGACAATATTTTTCACATTGCGACATTGGACCATTGTTGACCATGGTTGACAATGGTTGATTTTCATATTGAGACAAAACTTTTCACAATGTGACAATGGACCATGGTTGACAATGATTGATTTTCATTTTGAGATAATCTTTGTTAAAATGCAACATTTGACCATGGTTTACCATCATTGAAGATGGTTGATCATGGTTCATTTTCATATTAAAACAATCTTTGTTACAATGTGATGTTGGACCATGGTTGACCATGGTTGACGATGGTTCACAATGGTTGAACATGGTTGATTTTCATATTGAGACAATCTTTGTCACAATATGACATTGGACTTTGGTTGATCATGGTTGACCATGATTATAAACCAAAGGGATTTATATTAAATCCTAGGATTAATATTATAAACCCTACGAATAATATCATACCCTAGGAATATGAACCCTTAGATTAATAAACCCAAGGGATTGGGACTAATAAATGCAATGGATTAACACTAAAAACTCAAGGGATTATAAACCCAAAGAGAATAATATTAAACCCAAGGATGTAATATTAAAAACCCAATGTATATAAACCCCAAGATAAATATTATAAACCCTAAAGTAAACATGGTTGACCATCATTGACCATGGTTGATTTTCATATTGACAGAATATTATAAACCCAATGGATTATAAACCCAAGAAATTTAAATTAAACTCCAAGATTAATATTATAAATCTTGTGAATAATATTATACCTTAGAAATATGAACCCTTAGATTAATAAACCTAAGGTATTTATATCATAAACGCAAGGGAATGATAAACCCATGGGAATAATATTAAACTGAAGCGCTATAAACACTAAACTAAACATTAGACCCTAAGATTAATATTATAACCCTTAGGATTACCATTATAAATATATGTGAATAAAAACCCAAGCGACAATATTAAAAATCCAAGGGATTTTAAACACAAGGGAATAACATTAAACCTTAGGATTGATATTAAATCGTAGGAACATAAACCCTAAGATTAATAAACCCAAAGAATTAATACTATAAACCCAAGGATTTATAAACTTATAATATTAATATTAAACCCTAAGATGAATATAAAACTCAATGGATTAATGAACCCATAGGATTAATATTAAAAAGCGAAGGGATTATAAACTCAAGGGAATAACATTAAACCCTAGGATGAATATTAAACCATAGGAATATAAACACTAAAATTAATAAACCCAAGGGATTAATATTGTAAACCCTAGGATTAATATTATACCCTCAGAATATAAATCGTATGATTAATATTATAAACCTAAGGAATTTATATTACAAACCCAATGGATTATAAACCCAAGTGATTTATATTAAAACCTAAGATTAATATTATAAAACCTGTCAATAATATTATACCCTAACAATATTAACCCTTAGATTAATAAACCCAAGGGATTGATATTATAAACCCAAGGCAATAATAAAAACAAGGGATTAATACTAAACACCCAAAAACACAAAGGACTAATATTGTAAACCTAGGGTATACAAACCCTAAGATAAATATTATAAAATCTAAAACAAACTTGGTTTATGATGGTTGATTTTCATATTGAGACAATATTTGTCACAATGCGATGTTAGACCATGGTTGGCCATGATTGATTTTCATATTGAGAGAATCTTTGTCACAATGTGACAATGGACCATGGTTAAGGATTGTTGAACATGGTTGACCATGGTTGATTTTCATATTAACAGAATATTATAAACCCAAGAGATTTAATGTAACCCTAGGATTAATATTATAAACCTTGTGAATAATATTATACCTTGGGAATATGAACCCTTAGGTTAATAAACCTAAGGGATTTATATCATAAATGAAAGGGAATGATAAACCCGTGGGAATAATATTAAACACAAGGAATTAGTATTATAAACCAAAGTATATAAACACTAAAATAAACATTAAACCCTAAGATTAATGGTATAACCCTTAGGATTAACATTATAAACCCAAGCGACAATATTAAAAACCCAAGGGAATAACATCAAACCTTAGGATTAATATTAAATCGTAGGAACATAAACCTTAGATTAATAAACCCAAAGGATTAATACTATAAACCCAAGGAATTATAAACTTAAGGTATTAATATGAACCCTAAGATTAATATTATAAACCATGGGATTCATATTACAACCTAGGAATATAAACCTTATCATTAATATTAGAAACCCTAGGATCAATATTGTAAAACCAAGAGATTAATAAACCCATTAGCTTAAGGTTAAAACCCTAAGGGATTATAAATGCAAGGGAATAACATCAGACCTACGATTAATATTAAACCCTAGGAATATAAACCCTAAGATTAATATTATAAACCATAGGATTAATATTATAAACCCAAGAGATTAATACTATAAATCCAAGGAATTAATAAACTAAAGGCATTAATATTATAAAATCAATGTAGTATAAAATCACGGGGATAATTTTAAACCCAAGACATTAGTGTTATAAACCTAAGGGGTTGACAAACCCAAAGGATTAATATTAAAAACCCAAGGGATTAATAGTAAACCCTAAGATATTAATATTAAATCGTAGGAACATAAACCCTAAGATTAATAAACCCAAAGGATTAATACTATAAACCCAAAGAATTCTAAAGTCAAGGGATTGATATTATTAACTCAATAGATTATATAGTAAGGGGGGTAATGTTATGAAACCAACTCACAAAAAGATAGAAAAGAAAGATGAATGCCTTAGAAATCAGCCTCTTCGAGGGGGAAGCCTCCTTTATATTACACAAATGAACAATTATTGGATGATACAAATGACAAGACCTCCTTTCTATATATAGGAGTCTAAGGAGTCATAATATAATCAAAGCCGACATAACAATAATAATGTAAGGGCACAATAATAACAATAGTGGGCTTTTATGGGGCACAATAATAACAATATGGGGACTACATGGGCACAACAATATAATAAGGGGATTGTACTAAAAACAATAAGGGGTTACACTAGTAGTATAGTGACCTAACATGCCCCTCTCCTTCAAAAAGTGTTGTCCTCAATGCTTGAGTAGTTCTTGATTCTTCTGTATAAAATTCTTGTCCTCCCATCTGGAATCTTCAGCGGGTAAGTTATTCCACTTGATGAGATACTCTGAAATTGATTGATTTCATAGCTATCGGGTTCTTGTTTTTGTGACTTCTCCAGGTTCTAATATGATTTTTCCTTCCTCGTCAAGTTCTGGTAATATTGTTTGAACTAGGATCTTCTACAACTTTTGAATGAGTGGCCACACTTCTTTGTCCTTCTTCCATTCATCCCTTGCTTTGTTTATTCAATCTAGTTGGATAATAGAAATAGCACAAAACAATGCTTCCACATCATCATCCTTTCTTGAGAGTGCATCTACAACAACATTTGTCTTCCCTTTTTTGTAGATGATTTCAAAGTCATAATCCAACATTATTGTGAACCATTTTTTTTGTTCTTCTAAAGATAATCTTTGTTCTAAAAAGTATTTAAGACTATCATGAAACATTTTTACCTTGAAGTGTCTTCCCATTAGGTAAGGTCGTCATTTCTTAAGTGCATGTAGTATTGCCAACATTTCCTTCTCATGAATAGATTGCTTGAGATCTAGTTCTAAAAATACCCAATCACCTACATCAAAACTTCTTTCACTGTGATGTTGATCTGCCTGTTGTTTCATTCGATTCTGCACCAAAGTGATGTTGTCCTTTAAAGGTTGGAGAACTTTTTGTTGATGCTCGATGTGATATTTCACTATTTGAATCTTTTTCTTCTTTATATGTCCTTCTATCTTGAGAGTTTGAGGATTGATTATTTCTTCCAATGCATTATAAGATATGGTCGAATTCATTTCTTGATGCTCGATGTGATATTTCACTTCTTGAACATTTTTATTCTTGATATGTCCTTCTATATTGATAGTTTGAGGAGTGGTGATTCTAGCCAATGCATTACAAGATATGGTCGGATTCCTTTCTTCTTTCTCGATGTGATATTTCACTTCTTGAACCTTTTTCTTCTCTATATGTCCTTCTATCTTAAGATTTTGAGGAGTGGTAATTCTAGCCAACGCTTTACAAGATATGGTCGGTTTCATTTCTTATTTCTTTGGGGTTGGTTCTTGGTGTATATCCTCTTCTTTTGATGTTTTTTAATCCTTTTCTTCCTCCTCTACATAATCAATGTAAAATAATTTCTTCTCAGCACACTTACGACCTTTAATGTATTTGTTATCACAATTATAACAAAGTCATTTTTCTCTTTTTTCTTCCAATTGTTGTCGTGAAAACCTTGTAGGTTGTGGAAGGCTAGGAGAAAAAACACTTCCATAATTATAGTCCTGAGTGGTGGGATTCCTTGTTTCCATAATTTCGGTTTCAATTTTTCTTTGACAACTTGAATGCCTTCTCCAATGAATCAGGTTCCCAAAGACGAACCTCATGTGAATGTTATCCTTTAAAGTCCCTAGGAAGACATCAATCCTTTGCTTCTCTGGAATATCATTTACCCTTATATTCAATGTTTGAGATTCCTCAATGTGCTCTTCCATTGAACCCTTTTGTTCGAGATTCATCAATTGGCTAAAGAAGGTGTTACTTTTTGTATCCTCATAATGTGCTATCATTTCTTCCATGAAAATTGACCAAGTAACAAGTGCTTTATGAGAACAAAGTCCTTTATACCATAAAAATTGATTTCTAAATATAAAGATGCAATATGTGTTGGAAATAATACCGAGAGGGGGGGGGGAATCAGTATTATCAAATCGATATAACTTTTTCATTTTCATACTCAGATTCATATACGCTACTTCAGTTAAGGCAAACCGCTTGTATACACAACTATGTGTAAGGCAACAAGCGTATATGCAGTAAACTTATGATTCAGTTAGTTGATCCTTTAATGAGTGCATCAAAACATTATTGACCATATAAACAGTAAACAGGAGCAGTAAAACAGACAGATCATCACACATAAGAAACACACATGAACACCATGATATAAGGTGGAAACCCAATGTGGGTGAAAACCACCTGTCGCAATTCGTCTTTATCTTATTTCAATTAGAAACTTCTTTTTACAATGATTATGTACTGGTGCAGTCTTATACCAATACGCAGGCTTCTACCTGTAGAAGGATACAACCTTCTCTTTTCTTCCAGGGACCACGTTTCATAAATTTTCAGATTGGATCCATAGATACAAAACAATCACCACTGCAATACAATCATCAACTATACCTGCATCATCAATCTTTCAATCACCCAAATACTGAAACATCAAATCTCACACTGTATACGCTACTTGACTGTGTCAAACCAGCGTGTATACGCCCTTTCACCAGAGAGAACCCGCGTACAAATCTAAAGATAATTACTCATACCTTCGTTGCAATTTCCAACTTTATCAACCTCATAGGAGCCTCCTTGATTCAGATCGAGACAAGCATCACAAACCCATAACCAGTATACTAGATCTCATACTTCATCAAATATTCAACACACTTTCCCCCTTTGGCCTAATGATCTTCTCCTTATATAGGTTTAGGCTTCTCTCAATACCATGGTCCAAAACCATGTAGAACCAATACCTGGGTTCAACATTTCAGACGCAATACCAAGGACCAAAACCATAGGTCTAAATACCACGGACCCAAAAATAAGCTTTCCCACATGTACGCGCTTTTCCATGCATGGAAGTGCGTGCATATGTATACGTGACTTTTGATCAGCAATCCCACGTGTATACGTGCCTTTGTATGTAATGAACCTACATGTATACCCTACTTGGTATATAGTGAACCTGCGTATATACGTGACTTGGTACATAGTGAACCTGCGTATAACATGCTTATGTACGCGACTTGGTATATAGTGAACCTACATATATACTCTTCTTTCTTCATTCTTTATAATCTGATCATCAACTCTTTGCTACTAACCTACTGCACTATGATCTGTCATCTGTGTGAGTTGCCATCAAGGACAACACTTGTATCATAATGCCAACAATATGTACCTTTTGTAAAACTTGAACCTCATGTAGATCAAAATATTGATTCATTTGTAGTATCCAATTTACTGGATCCTTGCCATCAAACTTCCTCATATCGCCTTTTCTTGATTTTAGGAGCTCGATCTTGAAACGACTGTAACTCTGTAATTTCGGATCTTCCAGCCCTGAAATCACGACTTACAATATCCCTCTGCATCCTCTTTCCAATTCCACTAGTCTAATCGAAATTGGATTCTCCGAGAAAGAGTTATACACAATTGATCCAGGTGGATATTGGTGGCCACCTACCAAGTCCACCTGGACCCCCACCATTGTTCCTCTCATCATTTTCAGTTTCCTTAATTATAGCACAGTTTACTATTTTTAGCAGTTTTTCGGGTCCTAAACTTCCGGAGCCATTTTGAGGCCCTAAACGACGTTTTTTTGGGAAATCTACCGCCAGCGATTTTTCTAATGAAAACCATCTTTTCCTTCGTAGTCCTTAGAGAGATCTTTGCAACAGGCTATCATGTGCATCAAATGGAGATAATACGACCAATTCGCGACCTTGGGAAGTTGGTTGTCCAACTCACCCCAAAACGGGGTCCACATTTTGGCGTTTCATCTTCTAGCGTTAGGTTTTGGGATGTGAAGGGTTTTCCATTGTTTCTCAATAATAAATAGGCCTTCGAGCCTCATTGTAACACAGTTTAGAACAATTCAGAGGCATGTAGCCACCACATCTCTTCTCAGAGATAACTTACCATCGCCCTAGCTGGTTTATTTCCATTATTGTCTGTAAGCATATTTCAGTATTTTATATTAATGAAATGAAGTATTATTTCCACTGCATATCTGTGTTTATGGATATCTCTGTAATTTGTTGTGTTCCTGTTTAAATCCGGATCAGTGGTATCAGAGCGGTCTGCTTTTTCTCTATTTTTCTTTGCATGCCCCAACAAGGTCGGAATATAAGGAGTTAGGGCTTGAACTGGTCGAACCTTTGCAAGACCAGCCTCGCAAACCCAAATGGCCTCCCATGGTAGATGAGAAGAAAGACGAGGGGGCAGGAGATCCTATCAAAATCTTGCTCGAAGAAGCCCTCGAGCGACAACAGAACGCGATGATGGACAACTTTGCCCAGATCCTTCAGCGGCTACCCAGAAGCGACGCATCGGCTTCCAGCAGCTACTCTGGAAATTCCACGCCCTTTAAGGTACAAGTTAATTTTGAAATCCCCATATTCGAGGGTTAGATAGATGCCGGTGCCATAGATAAATGGTTAAATCTGCTAGAGGGTTATTTTTCTATTCATGAATTTTCGAGTCGGGAAAAGATTGTTTTCGCTCTTCTCAAAGCAGTCCCCCACGTCAAGGACTGGTGGGAAACCTACTGCGAGCAGAAGGATGAAAATACCGACTCACTATTTTCAGCTGCACCCACTTGGAATTCATTCCGGGATGCCATCAAGGAGCAGTACTACCCTGTCGGAACCTATGAGGATGAATACATAAAGTGGACCACGCTGCGGCAGGGAAGGGACCAAGATGTGTCGGAGTTCACCAATCTTTTCCATACCCTTCGCACAAAGTTGGGTATCAAGGATACAGAGTAGCATTTGATACTCAAATACCGTGGCTACCTACACAAGTACATCCAAGAAGAAATAGAATTCATGAACATCTCCTCGCTTGGCACAACATACCGATATGCTGTCAAGGTCGAGCAAACGTTTAAACAAAAGAAGTGCGACTTTGGATCTGTGAATCTGAAGCAAGGGAAAGGTGCCCCTAAACCATAGAACAAAGGACAAAGCCAAGGCGAGACAGCCCAAGACAACCCGCCAAAGCTGCAAGCAAAGAACAGCGCCGCAAAGCCAAAAAAGGACACGGGAAAATGGTGTGAGTTCCATAAGAGCTCCACTCACAACACAAGTGAGTGTCGGGCCAAGCAGTCACTGGTGGCTGAGCTAAAGGTTTCAGAATCAGATGCATGTTCCGACTCTGAGTCAGAACCCGACAAAGGGAATGACAAAGGGAAGCAGATCATTGATGCGGATCCCAATGCGACTGTTGCTACTGCCAAGATCTAGAAAAATGAACCTGAAGATCCAGAGGAGGAGGAGCGTCTCTTCCACTCCCAGATGTGGGTAAAAGGCTCCCCGCTACAGTTCATTATCGATAGTGGGAGCCAAAAGAAACTCATTTCGGCAAAGGTCGTGAAGCAGTTGGACTTACCGACCACAGCACATCCACAACCATACACCATCGGGTGGCTTCACCAAGGATGGGATCTTCGCGTGAGCCAGCAGTGTCACCTTCCATACAACATCAAGCCCTTCACGGATGAGGTATTGTGTGACATTGCTCCCCTTGAAGTTTGTGATGTATTATTAGGACAACCATACTTGTGGAAGCGACATGTTGTGTATGAATCAAGGCCCTGTGCTGTTATCATTACATTGGGAAATAAGTTGTATAGGATACCAGAGGTAGCACCGCCTACCGCCATCTCTTTGATCACTACAAAACAATGCAGTAAGCTCATTTCCAAAACCGGGAAATTTTTTTCCTGATGATACGCCCTCAAGGAAAGAAGAAGACGGTGGCCACGACCTCCAAACAGGGCCCCTCTACACGACAGCTACATATGGAAAAGGTCGTGGCAGAGTACGAGGACATCTTCACCTCCCCTGCAGGGGTTCCTCTGCACTGTCAGGTCAAGCACTCCATCAATCTGACCCCAGGTGCACCGCTACCCAATGGACCAATTTATCGACGCTCCGTTCTAGAGAATGATGAAATCAAGAGGCAGATTCAGGAGCTACAGCAGAAAGGTCACATCCGTCCGAGTTCATCACCTTGTGGGACCCCAATCGTGTTGGTACAGAAGAAGGATGGGACTTGGAGACTCTGTATTGACTATCGGGCGCTGACAAGATCACTGTCCGTAATAGGTACCCGATCCCGCGGATTGATGACCTCCTGGACCAACTAAAGGGGGCAAAATATTTTAGCAAGATCGATCTGAAGTCAAGATATCACCAAGTGCCAATCGAACCCTCTGATGTGTGGAAGACTGCCTTCAAAGCCAAGGAGGGCCTTTTCGAATGGTTGGTGATGCCTTTCGGATTGACGAATGCTCCTGCAACCTTCATGAGGCTAATGGATGACATCTTGCGTCCATTCACCAACCTATTTGTAGTGGTATACTTGGATGACATTCTGATCTTTAGCCAGAGTTGGGAAGAGCACCTCCACCACATCCAACAGGTACTCCAAACACTGTGGCAACACAAGCTATGTGCCAATTTGGAGAAATGCACTTTTGGCATGACCCAGGTTCAATATCTGGGATACATTATTGATGAACAGGGGGTGCATGTGGAGCCAGCCAAGATCCAAGTCATTCGGGATTGGCCATCTCCAACCACTCTGACAGAGCTCCACAGCTTTCTAGGTCTGGCCAACTTTTACCGCAGGTTCGTGTTGGGGTTTTCTCATATCACTTGGCCCTTGAGTCAAGTCACCAAAGGAGGAGCGAAAGCGAAATTTTTTTGGTCTGAATCTCAATAGGAGGCATTCATAGAGTTGAAAGATCGACTCTGCACAGCACCCGTGCTCGCGTTACCAGATTTACAACAACCATTTGAGGTCGAGACAGATGCCTCTGACTATGCTATTGGGGCAGTCCTTACTCAACACGGGCATTCAGTGGCATATCACAGTGAAACACTTTCAGACACAGTCTGGAAGTATCCCAATTATGATAAAGAGATGTATTCCATTGTGCACGCTTGTCGACAATGGAAGCATTACATTTTGGGGAAGGAAACGGTCATCCACACAGACCACCGACCCCTGCAGTTCATACAGACCCAAGGGAAATTGTAGAATGATCGCCATCAGAAGTGGTCTACATACCTGAAACAGTTACACTTGAATATCAAGTATAAGAAGGGCAACACCAATAATGTTGCAGATTGCCTCAGTCAACCACCGATCATGGCATTAACCACTGTGCTCAACTCTTGTGGGCATGAGACTTCTGATTGGCCACATCTCTACAAAAGTGACCCAGAATTCGGCCACACATACCAGACACTCTTGGAGGGTCGGCATGTTCTAGATTTTCACCTCCAGGATGCCTTGTTATGCCATCTGGATCACCTTTTTGTTCCTTCAAGCGAGCGTGCCAAGATGATTTGGGAAGCACACTATAGTCGAGTTGTTGGTCATTTCGGGGTCTAGAAAATGGTGGCAATGCTGCAAAAGCATTTCTATTGGCTGAATCTTCGACGGGATGTTGGGAAGTACATCAGATCATGTACTGCCTGTGCCATTGCAAAACCGACCATCAAGAAGCAAGGCCTCTATACCCCACTGCCTACCCCTAGCCAACCTTGGGAATCCATCTCCATGGATTACATGTCCGACCGTCCTTCCACTAAGCATGGAAATGACTGTGTTTTTGTGGTCGTCGACAGGTTCTCGAAGATGGCCATCATGGTGGCCTGCAAGAAGAACATCACAGCAAAATCCACTGCTAAACTATTCTTTGAACGAGTGTGGGTGCACTTTGGGATCCCATAGTCTATCATCTCAGATCGGGACAGTCAGTTCCTCAGTACATTTTGGTCCAGTCTCTGGTCAATGCTGGACACCAAACTCACTAAGTCCACAGCCTTCCATCCTCAAACTGATGGCCAGATAGAGGTTATCAATAGGATGATTGTACACATTCTGCGCATGTACAACTCAAAGCAACCACGCACATGGGACGAGAGACTCCCCTATGTTCAACACAGTTACAACCGAGCTCTTCACAGCTCCACTAGCCACAGCCCTTATCAGGTGGGCTTGGGATTCCAGCCATTATGCCCCATTGATGTGGCCATGCCATTTGCAGCTACTCACACAGATTCGGCTCATGTCCAGTCCGAAACAAACAAGGCGACCAGCTTCATTGATCACATCCAACATATTCGCCAGTAGGTCCATGACATTCTGGAGAAATCAAATGCCAAGTTCAAGCAACGACATGATCAACATCGAGTGCCACACAAGTTCCAGGTGGGTGACAAAGTCTGGTTGCATTTTCAAAAGGAACGCCTTACTGGAGCCTATCAGAAACTGAGACCACTCCGATATGGTCCCTACACCATTACTAAGGCTGTGGGAGACAATGCATTTGAACTCAGCATTCCCCCATTCCTTGGCCTGCACCTAGTGTTCAATGTGGACCGCCTTCGGCCATACTTTCCACCATTGTTAGATACATCTGACATTGCAGAACAACTCACACCCACAGAATTAGATCCAGATTGCATGGAACAAGCTGCAACTGATCGAATCATGGACACACATATCAAGAATACTCGCCAACAGAATATTCAACTGTATCGAGTTGTCAAAGCAGGCCAACTCCTTCACAATGGCAAGTGCCTCACCAGGGACCAAGTTCAGCAAAAGTTTCCCCATCTCATGGAGGAACTCAGTGCAATGGGGACCATTGCTTCCTAAGGGGGGAGGAATGATCCAGGTGGATATTGGTGGCCACTTGCCAAGTCCACCTGGACCCCCACCATTGTTCCTCTCAGCGTTTTCAGTTTCCTTAATTATAGCGCAGTTTACTATTTTTTGCAGTTTTTCGGGTCCTAAACTTCCGGAGCCGTTTTGAGGCCCTAAATGACGTTTTTTTGGGAAATCTACCACACGCGATTTTTCTGATAAAAATCGCCTTTTCCTTTGTAGTCCTCGGAGAGATCTTTCCAACGGGCTATCATGCACGTCAAACGGAGATAATATGACCAATTCGCGACCCTGGGAAGTTGGCTGTCCAACTCACCCCAAAACGAGGCCCACAATTGGGCATTTCATCTTCTACGGTTAGGTTTTGGGATGTGAAGTGTTTTCCATTGTTTCTCAATAATAAATATGCCTTCGAGCCTCATTGTAACACAGTTCAGAACAATTCAGAGGCATGTAGCCACCACATCTCTTCTCAAAGATAAGCTACCATCGCCCTAGCTGGTTTATTTCCATTATTGTCTGTAAGCATATTTCAGTATTTTATATTAATGAAATGAAGTATTATTTCCATTGCATATCTGTGTTTATGGTTATCTCTGTAATTTGTTGCGTTCCTGTTTAAATCCGGATCAACAATCTCCCAAGATGACCGGATTATATACCTTTTCAGAAGAGAAAACTTGTATGAAGTGCCACATGTCACTGTTTTGACCTTCGGATTTAAAAAATATACACAAAAAGTTACAGTCCGTCCTATTTCTGTAATTTCTTACGAAATTTCAATCTGATGCTCAGAGAGAAAGTTATGATGATTTTTCCAAGGTCACCTGTTTAAGATGTAATTCGGGAGTCTGCAAAAACCCTAACTTCATCAGATCATATATCCGAAAATATAGCGAGACAAGATCTGAAATTTGGACCTAAGGTTCAGACCGCTTTCTTCTCAAATGAGTTTTTGGTTTAGCTTCTGAAACTTCGTAGTGAACAGCTTATAACGAAACTTCCACGATGACCTGTTTTAGATGAAATTCTAGGGCTTGCAAAAACCCTAACTTCCTCAGATCATATCCCCAAAACTATAGTGTTACAAGATCTCAAATTCGTACCCGAGGTTCAACGAGATTTCGTCTCAAATGGTTTTTTTTTAGTGTCTGAAATGTCGCAGAAAAAACGTTATAACGAAAATTCCACGATGACCTGTTTCGAGCAGCGAAACCCTAGAATCCAAAGCTCTTTTACCAAATGTTATGAAACCAGCTCACAAAAAGATAGAAAAGATAGATCAACGCCTTAGAATTTAGTCTCTTCGAGGGGGCAACCTCCTTTACATTATACAAATGAACAATTCTTAAATGATACAAATGACAAGACCTCCTTTCTATATGTAGGAGTCTAAGGGGTCATAATATAATCAGAGCCGACATAATAGTAATAGTGTAAGGGCACAATAATAACAATAGTGGGCTTCTATGGGGCATAATAATAACAATATGGGAACTACATGGGCACAACAATATAATAAGGGGGTTGTACTAATAACAATAAGGGGTGACACTAGTAGTATAGGGACCTAACAGGTAATTTTAAATGCAAGGGATTAATATTATTAAATTAAGGCATTGATAAACCCAAAGGATTAATATTAAAAGCCCAATGGATTAATAATAAACCTTAAGATTAATATTATAAACCCTAATACTAAAAATTATAAACTCAATATTAAACTTTAATATTATAAACCAAATATTAAAAGGCCCTAATATTATAAACCTTGTATTAAATCCAAGTTTTGTAATGTAACAATGCGACATTGAATAAGTTACAATGTAATGTAACATTGTGACAATGATTGTTAGACTTATTTTCATATTGAGACAATGTTTGTCACAATGTTATGTTGGATACATTTTTGTACCATTCAAATCTTATAGTAATAAACCCTTGATATTATAAGCCCAAGGGACTAATAAACCCAAGTTATTAATACTAAAAACCTGAGGGATTATAAACCCAAGCGAATAATATTAAACCCAAGGGATTAATATTATAAACTAAAGGGATATAGACCCTATGATAAATATTATAAACCCTAAAATAAACATTAAACTTGAAGATTCATATCATGAACCTTATGATTAATATTATAAACCCAAGGGCTTAATATTAAAAACCCAAGGGAATAACATTAAACCCTAGGATGAATATTGAATCCTAGGAATATAAACCCTAAAATTAATAAACTAAAGGGATAAATATCGTAAACCCTAGGCTTAATATTAATCCCTAGGAATATAAACCCTATAATTAATATTATGAACCCAATAATTTTATATTACAAACCCAATGGATTATAAACCCTTGGATTGATATTATAAACCTTATCAATAATGTTATACCCTAGTAATATGAACCCTTAGATTAATAAACCTAAGGGATTAATATTAAAAATCCAAGAGATTAATACTATTGGATTAGATTAATAAACCCATTGGATTAATATTAAAAACCCAAGGGATTATAAAGCCAAGGGAACAACATTAGACCTAGGATTAATATTAAACCCTAGGAATATAAACCCTAAAATCAATATTATAAACCTTAAGATTAATATTATAAAATCAAGAGATT
The DNA here is from genome assembly GCA_031772625.1 of Pinus tabuliformis. Taxonomy (NCBI): domain Eukaryota; kingdom Viridiplantae; phylum Streptophyta; class Pinopsida; order Pinales; family Pinaceae; genus Pinus; species Pinus tabuliformis. The sequence goes on along the minus strand of CM062807.1, from coordinate 1,121,224,798 downwards.
AATACTATAAATCCAAGGAATTAGTAAACTGAAGGGATTAATATTATAAACCTAAGGGATTGATAAACCCAAAGGATTAATATTAAAAACCCAAGGGATTGATAAACCCAAATGATTAATAGTAAACCCTAAGATATTAAATTAAAACGTAGGAACATAAACCCTAAGATTAATAAACCCAAATAATTAATACTATAAACCCATAGAATTATAAAGTAAGAGATTGATATTAACCCCTAAGATTAATATTATAAACCATAGCCTTAATATTAAAACCTATGAATATAAACCCTATGATTAATATTAGAAACTTTAGGATCAATATTATAAAACCAAGAGATTAATAAACCCATTGGATATTAAAAAACCAAGGAATTATAAACTCAAGATAATAGCATTAGACCCTAGTATTAATATTAAACCCTAAAATTAATCTTATAAACCTTAGGATTAATTATTGGAGATCAGATGCACAGCAAATAATAAAACATATACACAGCCATAAAATCATGCACAGGAAACACAGAAATTTAACGTGGTTCACCCAACCAATCTGGGCTACGTCCACCAAACATAGGCATCGGCAATTCTTTATTAATCAAACAGGAGATTACATAAATCAAATCCTCACAAACTCTCACACTACAAAAACAATCCGTATGGATACCTGTTTTATAGCAAGGAGAATCTAACTGCCTCATAAATCCTCTCACATCAAATTTAGGATGCATTAACTCCCTCCCAACAAACTGGAGCTAATCTAGGAACTAATTCCTATTGTTGTCACACATTAGAGATTTTTGCCTAATTTATGAAACAGAAAATCTCAACAATCTCCACCTTGACAACAATTAGCCTGATGCCCTGTTTGTTTATTATTTTATTTTTTCTGCAAGCCAAGATAAGCTAAACACCAGCGTAGCTTCTCCAACAAAACTGGTTTCGTGAACATGTCTGCACAGTTTTCCTTTGTATGCACCTTTTCAAGAGAGACTCCCCTTTCAGTGATAACTTGTCTTACAAAATAGTACTTAATTGGAATATGCTTTGATTTACTATGATAGGCCGGATTCTTAGCCAAATGTATTGCACTTTGACTATCACAAAGTAACCTGATGTTGTCCTGTAACCTACCAAACTCACCAAGCAAACCTTTCAACCAAACCGCCTCTTTGCAAGCATGCGAAGCAGCAATGTATTTTGCTTCATTAGTGGATAAAGCGACAATGTTCTATAGCTTTGACATCCAGCTTATAGCTCCACCTACAAGAGTAAAGACATACCCTGAAGTTGACCTTCTCTTATCCAAATCACCTGCAAAATCGGAATCAACATATCCGCAAACAAATTCACTACTCTTATTGTAAGTGATACAATAACTACTTGTGCCTCTCAGATACCGAAGCACCCATTTGACTGCTGACCAGTGTTCTTTACCCGGATTTGCCATGTACCTGCTGACAACCCCAACTGCATGTGAAATATCTGGTCGCGTACACACCATCGCATACATTAAACATCCTACTATATTAGCATATGGAATTCGAGACATATAATCCTTTTCTTCATCTGAATTAGGACATAAACTCGAAGAAAGCTTGAAATGGGAAGCGAGAGGGATTGACACAGGCTTCACGTTATTCATACCAAACCTCAAAGGTATTTTCTCAATATACTTTTGTTGTGATAGCCATAGCTTACCATTGCTCCTATCTCTGAAAATCTCCATGCCCAAAATCTGTCTTACTGCTCCTAGATCTTTCATATCAAACGTCCTTGCCATCTGAGCCATCAACCTGTTGATTTCTTCTATGCTTTTGCTTGCTAAAAGCATATCGTCAACATACAATACCAATATAATGAATATGCCATTATTTAACTGTTTAAAATAAACACAATGATCATATTCACTTCTAACATATTTCTGACTCAACATGAAAGAATCAAACTTCTTATACCACTGCCGAGGCGATTGCTTCAGGCCATATAATGACTTCTTGAGCCTGCAGACAAATTTCTCATTGCGATGTTGAACAAACCCTTCCGGTTGTTCCATATATATTTCCTCATCTAAGTCTCCATGTAGAAATGCAGTCTTAACATCTAATTGTTGCAACTCTAAATCAAGCAAAGCCACTAATGCTAACATAATTCTAATTGAAACAATTTTAACCACTGGTGAAAAAATCTCATGAAAGTCAATACCGGCTTTCTGAGAAAACCCTTTTGCAACCAGTCGTGCTTTGTACCTGTCTTCCGTATCATTCACACCCCGTTTCAGCTTGAAAACCCATTTACACCCCACAGTTTTCCTGCCTTTCGGAAGCTCAACCAGATCCCATGTGCCGTTCTTACCCAAGGCCATCATTTCTTCCTTCATGGCTGCTTTCCACTTATCACTTTTCGAACCTTCTATTGCTTCCTGATAGCGCAGAGGTTCATCGTCATTAGCAGTAAATGCAACAGAAGTGACATAATCATCATACCTTCTTGGTGGTCGTTTGATTCTTGTCGACCTCCTTAATGATGTTTCAGGTGCTTCCTCGATTGGCTGACTACCATCTGTAGGAACTTCTTGATGACCATTATCTGAAACCTGTTCATGATCTATACCTGAACCCTGTTCATGTTCTGATTCTGAAACTTGTACATGACTAGTATCTGAACTATGGTCATCATGACTATCATTAGAAATGCTATCAAACTGAATGTGTTGAAAATCAAATACATCATCCTGTTTCAATCTACTATCTACATCTAACTGTACAAGAGAGGATTCATTAAACTTTACATCTCTGTTGATAATGATTTTGCGGGTAGTAGGATCCCACAATCTATATCCCTTTGTTCCAACACCATACCCAACAAAGATATACCTTTTCGACTTTGGATCTAATTTAGTTCGCTGATGTTTAGGCACTAGAGCATATGCATCACAACCAAACACTCTGAGTTTAGCATAGTCACAAGGGTGTCCTTTCCATACCTCTTGCGGAATCTTGTAGCCTATCGTCGTTGATGGAGATCGGTTTATCAAATAACAAGCTGTTGCCACTGCTTCCGTCCACAACTCCTTTTGCAACCCGGCGTTACTCAGCATACTCCTTGCTCTCTCTAGAAGAGTCTTGTTCATGCATTCAGCAACTCCATTCTGCTGAGGAGTATAAACCGTGGTCTTATGTCTCTCGATCCCTGCATCCTTGCAATAGTTGTCAAACTCCTTGGAAGTAAACTCACCACCATTGTCAGTTCTTAAACATTTTATTGTTCTACCAGTGTTGTTTTCTACCAATGCTCTAAACTGCTTGAAAACTGAAAAAACATCAGACTTCCTTTTCAACATGTAGACCCACACTTTCCTAGAAAATTCATCAATGAATGATACAAAATAAGACGAACCACCATATGAAGTTGTAGGGGCTGGTCCCCACACATCGGAATGGATATAATCAAGTATGCCTTTACTAGTATGTTTGCCTATTTTAAACTTTTGTTTACTTTGTTTTCCAAACAGACAATGCTTACAGAAATCTAACTTTCCATATTTTAGATTTGGAAGTAACTTGCGATCAGCCAAAATTTTTAACCCTCTTTCACTCATATGCCCCAATCTTTGATGCCATAAGTGAATGGAACTACTGTCATGTTCAGACACCGTAGACACATAATTTGACCCTGTACTTCCTTCTAACTGAAATAGATTTCCTACCTTCTTAGCTTTCATAACTAGTAAAATACCTTTGTAAATTTTCATTACTCCACCTTGAATTACAGTTTTATATCCATTTGAATCAAGTGCTCCTAATGAAATCAAATTTTTCCTTAAATCTGGTACATGCCTCACATCAGTTAATATTCTAGTTGTCCCATCAAACATTTGTAGTTGTATGCTCCCAATCCCCACAATATTACATGTTACATCATTACCCATGTACACAACTCCATCATTAATTGATTTATATTCCTTAAACCATTCTTTATGGATACACATGTGGTTTGATGCACCGGAATCTAACAACCAATGTTGACCATGATTTGACACATTAACTGATAATACTTCATCACTCATACCTGAACCAGATGTCGAACCTGTATCTGTCGTATTTGCCTCCTTCTTTTCTGTCGAAGAATCTGCTTTAGAAGTTTGTTGCTGTCGCTTCCAACAGTCCTTCTTTAAATGCCCTAATTTGCCACAAAACCAACACTTTAGCTTACTCTTCTTCCCTTTCGACTTTGAACGTGACTCGCTCGGCCTCCTGGAGTGTCTTTCTTTCGAACGACCTCTAACCATCATAGCTTCTGATGTAGAGGTTTCAGAATGCGACCTTCTCCTTGTTTCTTCCGATAATAAGGATGCAACTACATCATCAAACTCAATAGTTTCTGATGAACTAAGACTTATAGAAGTAACAAAATGATCCCATGAATTCGGGGAGCGAGCACAATAAAGTAATAGCTTTATCCTCGGATTGAATATTTACCTCTATACTTTGTAATTGCACAAGAAGAGTATTAAAAGCATTTAAATGATCAGCAATCGATGTACCTTCCTTCATTCGCAAACTGTACAACTGTCGCTTCAGGAGAATCCTATTGGTTAAGGATTTGGTCATGTACAGTTTCTCCAGTTTCGTCCACAAACCAGCAGCTGTTGTTTCCGACACGATATTAAACAGGACATCATCAGCTAGACACAGTCGAATAGCACTTATCGCTCTTTCATCCATCTCGGCCCACTCATTATCTGTGATGTTGTAAGGTTGTTTGGATTTGCCCAACAACGCCTTTGCCACACCATGTTGGACAAGCAAATCGTACATTTTCACCTTCCAGATCTCGAAATTGTTCTTTCCATTAAACTTCTCGATTTCAAACCGAGCACTCTGAGTTTTCGCCATCTTATATCAACCAAAACACAATAATCTCCAAAAATCCAACTTTTAAATACCAGCAAAAAAAAAAAACTGCCTATGCCTTATATGACACTGCCTTTGTTTTTTTTTTTTTTTTTTGTAAAAAAGAACAAAAAAAAAAAAAAAATCTTGCCGTTGAGTATCAAACTCGAAAGTAATACATCCCTTTCATGCAAACCACGCGCCAGCAATCAAACCATGCACCAACAATCAAACCACGCACCAATGTAAGTGCTTCCTTAATGGTCCATATGCTTAATGGTCAAAGCCAAATTTTAATGCAACAATGTAAGTGCTTCCTTATAAGTCCATCGTGTTATTTTCCTCACTAAAAGAAAATCGAATTCTTTTATGTGAAAAACAACCGAATACTTTTATGTGAAAATCAAGGCTCCAGGTTTCTATCGTTTTACTTAGCATAAGTCGTTCGTTTATGTGAAAAGCAGTCCCAAGTAGCGTTTGTTCAAGATAAACAGAAGACTTATATCACATTATATAGATATCATCCTTCGTAGTAATAAACTAACTCTAGAATGCGAACGACAACTCCATACAGCCAACACTTTCACGCAGGTTTGAGGCGCACCACAAAACTAAAAACTCAATCAAAATAATGCCAGTCTGATACCAAATCTAACACAATTTCAATTGAAACGGGATTACCGATTAGTTGTATCCACGCATCAGCACCAGTGGAATACCACGCACGCTGCCAGCAAATGATCCACGCAGCAGCAGCAACCAAACGCACGCACGCTGCCAGCAAATGATCCACGCAGCAGCAGCAATCAAACGCACGCACGCTGCCAGCAACCAAATTTATACCAGCGTTTAGGCTTTTCAACGCAGCACCAGCTCCGGGACTCCACGCATCTGTTGAATCGTTTTCTGGTGGCAACATTGCAGGTGACTTCTACGCAGTAGTGCAATCAACGCTCCACACAGCACTCCAGGCAGATTTTAATACACCACGCAACACCAATCAATGCTCCAGCACTGTATGTCTATGCGTTGGCCTTCATAGCAAACAGCACGCACTCGCAGGTGCAGCGATGCAGCGCAGGCGGACAGGAGTTCAACACAGCCAGCGCTCAACTGCGCTCCACCTTCAATTTGGTTCAGCTGCGCCACGCCTCCAACTGCTCTGATACCACTTATTGGAGATCAGATGCACAACAAATAATAAAACATATACACAGCCATAAAATCATGCACAGGAAACACAGAAATTTAACGTGGTTCACCCAACCAATCTAGGCTACGTCCACCAAACATAGGCATCGGCAATTCTTTATTAATCAAACAGGGGATTACATAAATCAAATCCTCACAAACTCTCACACTACAAAAACAATCCGTATGGATACCTGTTTTATAGCAAGGAGAATCTAACTGCCTCATAAATCCTCTCACATCAAATTTAGGATGCATTAACTCCCTCCCAACAAACTGGAGCTAATCTAGGAACTAATTCCTATTGTTGTCACACATTAGAGATTTTTGCCTAATTTATGAAACAGAAAATCTCAACATTAATATTATAAACCCAAAATATTAATACCATAAATACAAAGAATTAATAAACTTAAAAAGTTAATATTATAATATGAATCAATTATATGTTGAGGAATTTAATTTTAAAAATAAATGAAAAACAATATGAATAGGTTAAAATTATGATAATATCATAAAAATATATGAATTATGCTCATTTATAAAAACAAATATTAAGAGGACAGAACTCTCGTAGAAAAAATGGCGAGCGCTAGGGTTTGCAATCGCAGGGATCTGAAGGTGGCCGCCGCCGGCGCAAAGTGATGGCGAAACAGGGGTTGGAGATACGGCGTGCATCTTACTTCATGGTGCTGAAAGGATCCTCTTTGCGGCTTGGTGCAGACAAGGATCCCAAATCCTTCCAGAACGATATGGCAACATATCTGCGGGTTTCTACGGTTTAAGGAATCATATTTTTATGAACCGGAAATGCCAGGGATCGCCCAGAACATATGCAAATAGAGACATGCCCAAAATCCCCGGTACGATCCACGATTTGGTCGCTTTTCCGAATCAATGGATAACTGAATGCGCCGAGGGTAGAGATCTGTGTGATCGAACTTTACGGCAGAGTATTCAACGGGATCAAGCAGTGGGGTTCCAAACGGTGGATCACCTCGGAGCATGGTCAAACGCGGGAGATCCTGGGGTGTTGAGCAGTGGGGGGCCAATATTCGACTATGATCAAGGCCGTCACCAAGCCGCTCCGGTTTTTGAGAGCAAGAAGTGCCAGAACGCAAAAAGAAAAGGGAAGGGGGGTCTGCATGCTGCAGATCTGCTCCCCCCTTCAAAGCAGCGGCCAAATCCTTTCAGATCCGGGCCTGATCTACCGGAACCAGCCAATATTCGAGACCCCAGGCAGCAGAACGGCAACCCCAAGCATAGATCGAGCAGAGGGGAGGCAGATCTGGACATACACAAAGGAAGACAACGTAAAGCGAGACCGGATCTAGATATTTGGTCACAGCGAGAGCAGGTAAAATCAACTCGTTTTCAGATTTTTATTAATCTCCCTGAGGGGAAAACTCGATTATTGTGGGTTCATACAGAAGGTACCATCTTGCAGCTGAAACAGCAGATATGGACAGAGCTGGGGTATCCAGTTCAAATCCAACATCTGGTGAGTGGTAGGTGGTCCCTCCAGGACCATAGAACGATGGAAAGTTATGAGATCAACCCAGGAACAACCATTGCATTAAACCTGAGGCTGAGAGGAGGGGCTACTCCTCAGGGACAGCCAAGCAATTCAAGGGGATTTAAGGGGAAAGCAGCTCCTCAGCACCAACCCAAAGGAGGCATATCCTACAAAAACATTTTACAAGGCAACAGAGATTCGGGGCCCTCGCCAGACCAAGGAGGAAATAAGCCCAAGCCGTACATCGTAGATCAATTGGGACAAACCCCAGCTCTGAATTTTGACTCTTCAGGACTTGATGATTTCGTCAAGTCCTATGAAACGCAGGCCCTTATATGCCGTTTTAACAGTTTTTGGCCAAATCCAATGGATTTATTCCACTAGATCTTCAAAAATTGGACCATGGAATGTGACATACACCTATGCTCCAAGGGGTTCTTTATAGTAAGATTCACATCCAAGGAAGCCAGAGATACAGTCATCAATGCTGGACCGTGGTTTTGGGGAACAGCAGGGCTGTTCATGACCCCATGGTTTCCAGACTTCGACCCAAACACAATGACGGTATCCATAGTACCGGTTTGGGTGCGCCTATACATCCTTCCTCTTCACTTCTGGAGTGAAGAAGTCCTGGAAGGTATTGGGAACAGCATAGGGAAATATATCAAAACAGATCTGGAAAGGATTGATGAAAGGATCTACACTTTCGCACGCATTTGTGTGGAAGTAGATCTAAGCAAAGGGCTGCCGGACAACATAAGGTTGATTTACAAACAACAGAACTGGTTACAGGCCCTAGATTATGAAAACACGGCTTTCAGATGTAAGCTATGTAGGCAGACAGGACACCTGCAAAGCTCATGCCCAGAAGCCAAAAAAGTAAACAGCAAAAAGAAGCAGAAAGGGAAGCAGAGGAAAGGATGGAAATTTACCACCCCAGAATCAGAGGATGAAGAATCAGAGGCAGAGGAGGAAGAGCCTATTGCAGAAAATGCAGAGGTTCCTCAAGAACCAGAGACACGGAAGGTTTCCACATCAGCCCAAAGGACCCACAGATTCACTCAAATCAGGCAGAGAAGAATCAGACAGAGATGACAAGTGGGGACCAAAGCATGGGAGGCATTAAACGACATCACCAGTCAGACACTTCAGACTCAGACAAAGATTCAGGTCCACAGCATGTAGAAACACAGTTAGTAATTGCTTCGATTGAGCCCACTCCAGGTGAGTGGCGCAAGGTCGAAAAGAAAAAGGGAAGGAAAACTTGAAGCGTGAGTTTTACTCACAGCCGGTATTCAGTTTTTCTTCCGTTCTCTCTTCTCTCTTTCTCCTTTCTTATTCTTGTGCACGTTAGTCTGTTAACGCTGCGGGGGGTGCGTCAGCACTCGATTCCTTGGGGATGCTCAGCATATGCAATGTAACTTTTTATTTTCTTCTTAATAAAAAGTTCGCTTTTTCTTCGGAAAAAAAAATAAAATAAAAATAAAAACAAATATTAAAAAAATTTAAAATAGTATTTTTAAGATAAAGTGGGATGTTTTACATTTTAAGGATACAAAATTCTAAAATATAAAATGGTAAAAAAAAAATCTCAAAATAAAATATCTGGAAAGTACCAATTGATATGACAATGGACATTATGAGGTGGCGTGGTTTCCTTTAATAACAATGATGAGTCAACCACATTCCCAAATAATAGCCAAAGATGGCTGTCCTCACAGTTGGTTTGCAAACTGAATTTGATAAGTTTTTCCACCATTTAAAAAAAACAAAAAAAATAGACATCATTATCCTGAATTTTGATATACGGATTGTGCCAGATCGTGCTATATTTAACAAGTAACACAGTTAAATATAACTGGTTATAGGGCAGTAATTGAGGCCGACTGTATCATTCTAAATCAATGGAACGGGTAAATGGAGGCCAACGTACACAAAAATCCAAAAGTCAAGCATTGATGGTATTAAGTTTTGCCAGAAATGAAAGGATGAGCCAGCAAGGCAAAAATAAAGAGACGTGCACGCGTGTGTTTAGCTTATATTGACACGCACTATTATTCAAATCAAGTTACCAACTTCCAAAATTCACCCGTACGATTTGATTAGTCGAAAAGGATTTCTTTGGATGACGATGAATTTTATATTAAAATGAGTGAAAAGTAGGAATGGTTTTTAGAAATTTTATATTAAAAAATAAAAATAAAAATTTATTAAAAAATAAGAATGAAAAATATTAATTTTTATATTAATTTTTTTAGTTTTATATTAAAAAATTGTAGTTAATTAATTCTAAGCTATATATAGATTAAAGTAGGGTAGAGAAAGATAAATTATATATTTTAAAAAATAAAAATTTAAAACTTAGTTTTTTTTGGTAATTTTAATTGGATGATAGCAATTATTATAGTGAAAAATATGATGGTGGTGTGGAATTCAATTAGAGGTTCATTTTTTGTGGTCTTCAAAAAGGATAATCTGCACACAATAGTTATTAAATTATTTTGGATCTTTGTTCACATAGGAATAGTGATTAAAGCATAATTTTTTTGGTATGTGAAGATCAATTTAAACTTACTTTTAATATCCAATGTCTTATTCTCTAAGTTGAACTTCACATTTCAGATTTGTTCTTTGTGTTATTAGATTTTACTTACATTTTTTCTCACTTTGCAATACTAATAAATTTGATGCATTTTGTCTTTCATTATTTTTGGATCATCTTATATACACATGCAAGGTAAATATTGGAAATAAATATAAGAGAAATATTTGATGATTTTTTATTTATTTATTTTTAAAATAAGCATCATTCCAAATTATTTTTTTTTTTTTTTTTTTAATTTTGAAAAGAAAAAAATAATAATATGTTAATCATATTAAGATGTATATTCTTGATTTTTTTCCTTATTGAATTTTATGGTACATTGTACTGGTACATAATATAGATTAATTTTCTTTTTTCTGAAAATAAAATAAAATAAAAATAAAATAGATAATATTTACAATAGTATGAAATCAATTGTCCATATTTATTTCCAAATAATTATGTCTTTTTAATTAAATTGATTAATTAAAAAATGTTATATGGAATGAGTTATGGTTTTGTATTGGAACAAATTCTATCTACATATTAGGAATCTCAATGGTTAAGAATCTTGTTCATATTGTGTTGTTTTAAATTTATATATGTTTAACTTATATATTATGTTGCTTATTATGTATTCACGTCATGGTTAAGAATTTTGTTCCATGTTGTATTGTTTTAAATGTATATATGTTTAACTTATATATTAAATGTATCATGAAGTGTTTTGCTACTTGTTATGGATTGAAGTTTATTTGTATTTGCCAGTCATTTACTTTATATGGGTGCATGCCCCCAATCGGGGTGCAAGCCAACGGATCACTTCATTAAGGCGATGATAATAGTATGTACTGTGAGATACAAAACCACTGCCCCCCACATGTTCGAGGCGATGGGCGCAGTGGCCCTTTGCATGATGATGAACAGTGCATTAACAAAAGTTCACAGTGAGAGGAGGGGAAGAGTTTTAGTCTGTAATTTCCATAGAGAGAAGTGTAGTGAGCACCAGAACGACCGAGTGCAAGGAGATTGGAACGATGGGCTGGTCCAGTGGCTCCACGAGCAACAAAAACTCTGTCATCTGCAAGCGAAGGAAACTGGGTATGTTATTGGCAACCTCTCTCATCTCATTATGTTGCCCTATTTCTGGTTTCATCTGAGGGAGAGGGAAATAATATATGGGAAGGAGCATAAGGATGTTAGGGGTTGGGGGCGTAGGCTGGTGGCAATAGTCTTCTTCTGCCTTTGGCAACCATCAGGCATCCTTACCATCTCGCTCTGCTTTGAGATACTCCTATACCATATGGGAATTATGATGGCTCTAGGTAGGGAGCATAGTGTTGGAGCATGCAATTGCATCGCTGGAAAAGTTGGGGGGTTGGGATATGGGGATAATGTCTGCTTATGCACCTGCATTCTAGGAGGAAACCTCTGTCTTGTCACAATGCACAGCCAAAGGGGGTTTGCAGGGGCTTGGGAATGTGGGAGAAGGAGGAGAATCACTGCGGGCACAAAACCTGGCAGGGGATTGAGACTGGTTATAGAAGAATGGGAAGGAGGGTTGGCAATGGCAGTGTTACGGGGCTCAGGGATGGCTGACCGCTTGTGTTTGGTTCCCATTTTTCTTGTTGGGCTTATAGCAAAGGGCAAGTCAGGTAGGTTGGGCCCATGGCCAAAAGGCAGTTAGGTGTCTGTAACCGGGATTGGGGGGGGATATTACATGCATGAACGATGCTGGGGTGGGGGGGGGGGCTTCTATTGGGACTTGGAACCACTTGTGTAGGGTATGAATAGGTCCTCTCTATGGAACTCGCCCACGACCATGAGGGGCATGCTACTGCTAACGTCAGGGGAGGTATGAATTTTGGGGGATGGAGCGACAAAGTCCTACCACTCGTATACATGAATTTTGTAGTAACACATTGAAGTTTAATTGGTCAATTGAATGTTTTGTATGCAAAACAAGTTTGTCGCGTTGTAAACCCACCCCGACACAAGGAAATTCCAAGACTGAACAGGTTATAGTTTGTCGCATTGCAAAGGACTAGGGCAATGAGATCATGGCTCAACCAGCAAAGATGTAAGGCCGAGTTAAGAGGTCTCGAGAGGCCAAGAACGACACATAACCTGGTTCTTCGGGTGGCTAAATAGGTTAGAAGTCTGTTGAACATTTAATTAATGAAGCGGCAACTGCCTACCGGGAGGGAACCAATGAAAAATTTTGAAAACTGTTAGAAGAATGGGAGGCAGAATTGAAGCAGGAAAGTGAGACAAATATGGAGTTGGAGGACTAAAGAGCCCTCGTCGCGGATCCTAGGAACACAAGAGGGAGAATCACCCAGTTCAAACATACCCTTTACTTGTACTGGTTGATGAAAAGCCTATTGGGAAAGGCAATGGATTAGAGCTCGGTAGGCATGGCAATCACGGTTCAGGGAATGCCAAACTACAAGTAGGAATTTCATAAGGTGTAATTCAACTGTACAAATAGGACATCCGCCTTGCTCGAATTGAGCAACACCTACCATGCATTATGGTTCAAACGGAGCTGCCTAGAACGAATGCCAAAGATCTAACATCATTGGAATCAACGTCAGCTGAACAATGTTATTAGTATGCCTACTCTATGATAGTTTTGTTTATATATGCGGCTAGCTTTTAAATTTGTTTATGCATTTACATATATATGTAGAACCCTAGAGTATGGAAGTGGATAGGAAACTAAAACTTATATTGCTTGGATAGAGACTTGAGATTTTTTGCTGCTGGATTGCATATAATGCGGATAGGTAGCCAACAAACTTGGTTTCCCACTGGGCAAGTTGAAGCCACTTAGCTAGTTCTATGTGGTGTTAATTTGCCTTATAATAATGAAAAAGAAATATATACGAAACTAAACAAAAAAATAAATTATATAGATATACGAAATTTGTAGTTTAACTAAATTTTTTGTTTTTATTGATATTTTTCAATTTTAATTTAGTATAAGATTTTTTTTAATTGTGAATTTGATTTTTTAACATAATTAATTAATAGATGTTTTGAGTTATTTCTTAAAATGTATAAAAAAATAATTAAAAATACATATTAAATAAATAAATGGAAAAAATCTCAATCAAATTAACGTTAAATTTTTGAAAAAAAAAACTATTTATTTAATTAAATACTTCTTTATATTTTGATTTGATTTTAATTAAATTTAATAATAAATTTTTCAAAAAAAAATTATATTTAATTATTTGAAATATAATTTAAAAAATATAAATAAAATTAACTACCTTCGAAAAAAAATAACTTTTACTCAAATTATATTTTTCTTTTTTTTTCAGAAAAAAACATTATTGTATTATATTGAGAAAAAACTCAAATTATACATACTTATACATACTACACAATCCAAAGTTATCATTATGAGAAATTGCTATCCAATTAAAATAGAGCCAAATGGTAGCAGAGTTACATATCATGCTGTCCTTATCTCTCTTAGACACTAGTCGAGTCCTGATGTCTCGCTAGTCATGAAAATACAGAGCGAACTATCATGAGCAAATCGCCATTGACTACTTATCACGCTGTGCGCGTTCTAACGCTAGTCACGAGACGAGAGGGTTACTATCATTTGCCAATCGCCATTGACTCACTACTACAACAAAGTACTCTTAAGATAATTTTTTTAATACGAAAGAAATTTTGTTTTAAAAATCACCTTTTCATTTTAATTATTTTACATTAAAATTTAATATCAATTAAATTATTTTAAATATAAAATTTAATATAAAGATAGTGTGAAACAAAAATATTTGTGGAAATGAGTATTAAAGAGTTTTTTGGGTTGTATTGAATTTTAATACATTTAAAAAATTATATTCTTGCTAAGTGGCTCCCCACCCACCAATTTCCTAGAGATTTGAGATTATTCCAATTTTAATAAGTTCTTCCATGATAAGTTTCTCATTATAAAATAGTCCATTACATTTAATAAATGTAAAAAATTGATTTGTGTCGTGTGACTTCCCATTTATCTATTTCCTAGGGAATTGAGATTATCTCAATTCTAATAAGTGACTCCATTTGTTCATTACTATTTATAGTATTCATTTATAATTCTTTCTTTTTTTTTCTCAAGTTAAAGTTGACCCATAACCTTTTTATAAATGATTAATGAGGTAAATGTGTGCATTAGTAAGACATTCTTAGTGTTGTAATAGTTTTTTTTTTTATATTTAAGAAGTCTTCCGCTATGTCAACCATATATTAATGTGGTTGTACTAGTTTAAGAGAGCTTTATATTTAAGACAAAACTTTATCTTTAAAACAAAAACAATTTGAGACAATTTTATATTTAATACAAAATGTTGGCTTCATATTCCACTATTGGGACTAGTGTCTTGGCAATTGTAAATGTATGTCAAGAACTCTCACTTTTTATTAAAATCTCAAAGTGGACATGTCTTCATGCATATGTCATGGATATATTGAGATTATTCTTGTTATATTTGTGATATGTATTCTTTCATTTACGGTAATGCTTATGAACAAATTGATTTTCTTTAATATGATCTTGTTGAATGTGTGTTGTTATGTTATTGAAATCGTTGTTATCTTGTGAATTATTTTCCAAGTTAACTACTGATTCTTTTTTATTACTCATGTGCCTCTTTTAAGCTAATTTGTATTACATGCTTCTAAGGAGCTCACTTATTTCCCTTTGGTGTGATGGAACCTCTCATGCATTACATTTCGCACTTCACAAAGTTCATACACCTGTTTCCACCAAAATCATGCATATGTCATTTTATGTGTTTATCATAGCCAAGGCGCATCTTTGAAACCACCACTTTCGCAATTAGTGGATTTTCGGCTAGGGCTCCTACTCCAAACAATGTGGGGTCTAATTGGGAATTCACACCGAGGAGACCCCCCTCCCTGTTGGCGGCGTCCAGCGCAATCAACATGAGGTGAATAGTTTTGTCCTTTAAGATTCCTCTTTTTGGATTATACATAGTCGTTTACACTGTATGGGCCTTTGGAAGCAACATGTTCCTTGTATAAATTAAACTAGGGTTGTTATACCTACTTGTCATAGCCCCTTATATTTAAATCTTGAAGGTTTATTAATTTAATGAATAAGAGTCAAAACTATTGTGGGCCCAAATGATCAATAGTTGAAGTTTTTAATCAAAGATAGTGTCATAATAACTACATTATATATATTTTGAATTGAGATTTAAAAGATGAACAATAAAACATATTGAAAATCCTATGTTCCAGGACTTGAGGAGCTAGTTGAAGTCAATGAAATATTACAATATACTAACTACACTATGTATATGGTGAATGAAGATTAAAAATATAAACAACCAAACTCCCTAAATGTTTCTAGGTTCCAAAACTTGAGGATTTATTTCTTCATGTTTAGTATATATTATATTTGTTCACTTGTTTACTCCTAATTAGAAATTGTTGTATATGAATGCGCCTTCAGCTCCCATGTCTTCTCCCTTTTCCCATTTCCCTGCATCCCCAACTTCCTTTATTTCCTTGGTGTTCCTAGTTGCAAACTTAAAGCCTAAAATTACATTGATAATACTTTCATATTCATTGTCTAGCCAGTCCAATTATTTGAAACTTCACTATTATGATCCCCTCTTACTTCTACCACACATCCAATAAGTTCTTTTATGTGCTAGGAGAGGTCAATTAGTTTAGAGCATTTGGTATCTTTGTTTCTTCAATGTCCCATATTAGAATTCCACACTTATATTTCCTCATCAATTCTCCCACATGGTGTGTACCATTGCTACAAGATTTCCATGTTTTTCAAAGCCGCCACCTCATTCTTTATTCTCAAAGAATTGGGTCACATTGTTGATGAGACAACAACTACAAAAACCATTTTCCATCCATTGAAGGCTTTGTGCCTAGTCATGAGGGTGGCATTGTCTAGTCACAAGGAACCCTGGAACATCTGATGCATCTCCAACTCCAATCCTTGTGGAAATGCACTATGATTTTCTTGCCATCACCGAAATCCACTCTTCCAACTAGAATTTTACTACTATAAACACCTATTTCCATTCAACTATACACCATTTTGTAGAACCATAATTCAAGACATATACCCCACACAACTATTGGAGTTAATGGTATTCATGGTTAGGCTTTTCCCACTTGCTACATTGATGACTTGGGTGTTATGCCTTGGAGTAGTCTATTGTAACTGGAGGGGACCATGGTACCCAATATCCTCCTCCTCCCATCACTTTCTCCCACTATTCTCACGAAATTATCAACTTTTGAACTATTAGTTATCACTGCACTTGCCCATAGCACCCCCATGTGGGGAAATGGTTAAGGGAATGACTTGTGTATTTAACTCAGTCAAAGTTTTTGTCTTATTATCAACACCTTGTTATCAAAGGAATTGCATGGGAAATAATTTGAATGTTCAACAATACTGATCCAGGTGGATATTGGTGGCTCCTTGCCTATTCGACTTGGACCCCCACCATTGTTTCTCTTAGTTTTTCAGTTTTCTTAATTGTAGCACAGTTTACTATTTTTCGCAGTTTTTCGGGTCCTAAACTTTCAGAGCCGTTTTGAGGCCCTAAATGATGTTTTGGGAAAATCAGGGCCAACAAGAATTCTAGACAAGTGTTGGCCAATCAAAAGTTATAGTTCTCGAATAGATATTTCTAACAAAGTATTGTGTGCATCAAACTTAGATCGTGTGCCAAAGTTACAACTCTAGGAAGTTGATGTACTAATTTACCTTAATGGGGTCCATAGTTTTACTGCTTCATCTCCTAGGGTTAGGGTTTTAGATGTTTAGGTTTTCTATTGTTTCTCAATAATAAATAGGCCTTCAAGCCTCATTATAACACACGTTCAGAGGCATGTAGCCACCACATATTTCCTCATAGATAAGCTACCATCACCTGAGCTAATCTTATTTCCATTCTTTTGTAAGCATATTTCAGTTTTTTTATATTAATGAATGAAGTTTTATTTATGCTGCATCTCTGTGTTTATGGTTATATCTATAATTTGTTGCGTTCTTGTTCAAATTCGGATTAGTGGTATTAGAGCAATCTGCTCTTTCTTGATCCTTCTTTATATGTCCCAAATGAGGTTGGGGTATAAGGAGTTAGGGCTTGAACTAGTTGAACCTTTGCAAGATCAACCTCGCAAACCCCAACAGACGCCCATGGGGGAAGAAAATAAAGACGAGGGAGCAGGAGATCCTATCAAAATATTGCTCGAGGAGGCCCTCTAGAAACAAAGGAATGTGACGATGGATAACTTTTCCCAGATCCTTCAACGGTTGCCCACTGACGCGCATCCACATCTAGTAGCCACTCTGGAGGTGCCACTCCTTTTAAGGTATAAGTAAACTTTAACATTCCCATATTTAAGGGCCAAATAGATGTAGACATCATAGATAAATGGTTAAATTTTCTAGAAGGATATTTTTATGTTCATGATTTTTCCAGCCAAGAAAATATTACTTTTCCTCTTCTCAAAGTCGACCCCCATGTCAAGGACTGGTGGGAAACCTACTGTGAGCAGAAGGATGAAAGTACACCATCATTGTTTTTAGTGGCACCCATTTGGAATTCATTCTGGGACGCCATCAAGGAGCAATACTACCCTGTCGGGAGCTATGCAGATAAATACATAAAGTGGACCATGTTGCACTAGTGAAGGGACCAAAACATGCCATAGTTTACCAATGTTTTTCATAACCTTCGCACAAAGTTGGGTATCAAAGATTCTAAGAAACATTTGCTACTGAGTTACCATGACTACCTACACAGGTACATCCAGGATGATATGGAGTTCCTGGACATCTCATTGCTTGGAACATTGTATAGGTACGTTATCAAAATCGAGCAAAAGCTTAAATAGAAAAAGTGATACTTTGGATTTGTGAATCTGAAGCAAGGGAAAGGTGCCCCCAAACTATAGAAAAAATGACAAAGCTAAGGCGGGGCGCCCGAGGACAACCCACCAAATCCGCAAGAAAAGAAAAACATCGCGAAACTGAAGAAGGACATGAGAAAGTGGTGCGTGTTCCATAAGAGCTCCACTCAAAACATGAGTGAGTATCAGGCCAAGCAGTCACTGGTGGTCGAGCTGAAGTATTTTGAATTAGATGCATGTTCCAACTCTAATTTAGAGCCTAACAAGGGAAATGACAAAGGGAAGCATATTATAAATGCAGAGCGCAACGCCACTGTTGCCACCATGAAGATCTAGAAGGAGGAACCCAAAGATGCAGAGTAGGAGGAGCGCCTCTTCCACTCCCAGATGTGGGTAAAGGGTTCCTCGCTACAGTTCATTGTCGACAAAAGGAGTCAAAAGAACCTCATTTTAGTAGAGGTCGTGAAGTGGTTGGGCTTACCGACCACATCACACTAACAACTGTACACCATCAGGTGGCTTCACCAAAGACGAGATCTTCGCGTCAACTAGTAGTGCCACCTTCCATACGGCATCAAGCCTTTCATGGATGAGGTATTATGTGACATTGCTCCTCTTGATGTTTGTGATGTATTATGAGGCCAACCATACTTGTGGAAGCGACATGTTGTGTATGAGTCAAGGCCTCGCACTGTTATTGTTACCTTGGGAAATAAGTTGTATAGGATACCAGAGGTAGCAACGCCTGCCACCATCTTTTGGTTACTGCAAAACAATGCAGTAAGATCATTTCCAAAACTGGGAAATTTGTTTTCCTTATGATATGCACTCAGGGAAAGAAGAAGACAACAGCCACGACCTCCAAACACGGCCCCTCCACACGACAACAATAGATGGACAAGGTCATAGAGGAGTACGAGGACATCTTCACCTCCCTTGCAGGGGTGCCTTTGCATTGTCAGGTCAAACATTCCATCAATCTGACACCAGGTGTGTCATTTCCCAATGGACCAATCTATCGGTGTTATGTTCTGGAGAATGTCGAAATCAAGAGGCAGGTTCAGGAGTTATTGTAGAAAGGTCACATTCGGCTGAGTTCATCGCCCTATTGGAGCATGATCGTGTTGGTACAGAAGAAGGATGGGACTTGGAGACTCTTAATTGACTATCGGACGCTGAATAAGATCATTGTCCAGTATAGGTACCTGATCCCACGAATTGATGACCTTCTAGACCAACTCAAGGGGGAAAAATATTTTAGCAAGATCGACTTGAAGTCCGGATATCACCACGTACCAATCGAACCCTTCGATGTATGGAAGCTATCAAAGCCAAGGAGGGTCTTTTCAAACAAATAGTTATGCATTTCGGGTTGACGAATGCTCCTGCAACCTTCATGAGGCTAATGGATGACATCTTTCGGCCATTCACCAACTCATTTGTAGTGGTATACTTGGATGACATCCTGATCTTCAGCCAGAGTTGGGAAGAGCACCTCCACCACATCCAACAGGTTCTCCAAACACTGTGGCAACACAAGCTATCTACCAATTTGGAGAAATGCACTTTTGGCATGACCTAGGTTCACTATTTTGGGTGCATGTGGATCTAACCAAGATCCAAGTCATTCGGGATTGGCTAGCCCCAACCACTCTGACAAAGCGCCGTAGATTTCTAGGTCTTATCAATTTCTACCGCAGGTTCGTGTTGGGGTTCTCACATATCACTTGGCCCTTGAGTCAAGTTACTAATGGAGGAGCAAAAGAAAAATTCATTTTGTCTAAATCTCACCAGAAGGCATTCACAGAGTTGAAACATTACCTCTGGTCTGCATCAGTGCTTATAATACCAAACTTGCAACAACCATTTGAGATCAAGACAGATGCCTCTGACTATGCTATTGGCGCAGTCCTTACTCAACAAGGGGCATCCAATGGCATATCATAGTCAGAAACTTTCAGACAAAGTCTGGAAGTATCCCACTTACGACAAAGAGATGTATTCCATTGTGCAAGCCTACCAACAATGGAAGCATTACATTTTAGGGAAGGAAACAGTCATCCACATAGACCACCGACCCCTGGAGTTCATACAGATGCAAGGGAAGTTGCATAATGATAGCCATCAGAAGTGGTCCACATACCTGCAACAATTCCATTTGAATATCAAGTACGAGAATGGAAACACCAATAATGTTGCAGACTGCCTCAACCGACTATAGATCATGGCATTAATGATTGTGCTCAACTCTTGTAGGCACGAGACTTCTGATTGGCCACTTCTCTACAAAAGTGACCCAGAATTCGGCCACACATAGCAAATGCCCTTGGAGGGCCAGCAAGTTCTAGATTTTCACCTCCAGGATGCACTGTTATGCCACCTGGGACACCTTTGTGTTCCTTCAAGCGAGTGTGCCAAGATCATTTTGGAAGTGCACTACAGTCGGGTCGTTGGGTATTTCCGGGTCGAGAAAATAGTGGCAGTACTGCAGAAGTATTTCTATTGACCGAATCTTCGACAAGATGTCGAGAAGTACATCATATCCTGCATTTCCTATGCAATTTCCAAACAGAACATCAAGAAGAAAGGCCTCTATACTCTATTGCCTACCCCTAGTCAACCTTGGGAATTCATCTCCATGGATTACATGTGAGGCCTTCCTTCTACTAAGCATAACAATAATTGTTTCTTTCTGGTTGTTGACAGATTCTCGAATATGGCCATTATGGCAGCCTGCAAAAGAATATCACAACAGAAGCCACTGCTAAACTCTACCTTTGAATGAGTTGGGGTATACTTTGGGATCCCATAGTCTATCATCTCACATCAGGACCACTGGTTCCTCGGTACAATTTTGTCTAGTATCTGGTCGATGCTCGACACTAAGCTCAATAAGTCCATAACTTTCCATCTCCAAACTGATGGCCAAATAGAGGTCATCAATAGGATTATCGTACACATTCCGCACATGTACAACTCAAAGCATCCACACACATGGGATGAGAGCCTCCCCTATGTCTAGCACAACTATAAATGAGCTCTCCACAAATCGACTAGCCAAAACCATTTTCAAGTGGGATTAGGATTCCAACCAATATGTCCCATTGATGTGGTCATACCTTTTGCAACTACTCAGGAAGATGTGGATCATATCCAGTCCGAAGCTGACAAGGAAAACAGCTTCATTAAGCACATTCAGCACATCTACCAACAGGTCCATGACATATTGGACAGAACCAATGCTAAGTACAAGCAGCGACATGATCAACATCGGGTACCACACAAGTTCAAGGTGGGTGACAAATTTTGGCTACATTTGCAGAAGGAGCGCCTTGTTGGGCCCCACCGCAAGCTTCACCCACTCCGATATGGGCCATACACCATCACCAAGGCAATGACCATTTCTTCAAGCTCAGTATTCCACCATTCCTGGGTTTTCCCCTAGTGTTCAATGTGGACCACCCTCGGCCCTAATTTCCACCATTGTTGGACACGTTCAACATTGTAGAACAACTCACACCAACAAAGTTAAGCCCATATTGCATGGAACAAGCCACAATTGATCGGATCATGGATGCACAGATCAAAAACACTCAACAGAATATGATCCAACTATATTGACTTGTCAAAGCAAGCCAGCTCCTTCACTAGGGCAAGTGGCTCACTAGGGACCAAGTTCAGTAGAAGTTTCCTCATCTCATGGAGGAACGCAATGCAATGTGGAACATTGCTTGCTAAGGGGGAGTAATGATCTAGGTGGATATTGGTGGCCACCCACCTATTCCACTTGGATCCCTCCATTGTTTCTTTTAGTTTTCAATTTCCTTAATTATAGCACAATTTACTATTTTTGGCAGTTTTTTGGGTCCTGAACTTTCGGAGCCATTTTGAGGCCCTAAACGAAGTTTTTTTTTTTGGGAAAAAATGGGGCCAACAAGAAACTTGCACTAGGGTTGGCTGGATGGAAGTTGTATTCCTTGGATAGATCTTTCTAACAAAGTATTGTGCACATCAAACGAAGATCGTATGCCAAAGTTACGACCACGAGAAGTTGATGTACCAATCTACCCAAACGGGGCCCATAGTTTTGGCGCTTCCTCTCCTAGGGTTAGGATTTTGAATTTTTAGGGTTTTCCATTGTTTCTCAATAATAAATAGGCCTTCGAGCCTCTTTGTAACACAGTTTAGAGGCATGTAGCTACCACATCTCTTCTTATAGATAAGCTACCATTGCCCGAGATAGTCTTATTTCAATTATTTTTGTAAGCATATTTAAGTTCTTTGATATTAATGAAATGAAGTTTTATTTCTACTGCATCTCCATGTTTATGGTTATATCCGTAATTTTTTGTGTTTCTATTTAAATTCAACTCAAATAGTAACAATTACTTAACTAGTTCAAATTCCACACGAGATAAAGGAAACGTAATAATCACCACAAAATCATATATTGGTTTCTTCTAGAAGATGTTCACTCTTCTTCCTACACTGATATTAACATCAAGAGTTGTGTTTCTAGTACTTTGGTTGGTGTTCCTATTGTAAGGAATTATATTTTTGCATAATTTGCATGAAAATGATACATGATCCTGCAAAGAAACTAAAGTCCCAAGACGGTGACATGGAAATATTTTGGTTTCAAACAAGAGATAAAGTGTTTAGGATTTATGAGGAAGTCTCAACATCCAATAGCTTTTATATAGTGAAATGGATGATTAGTTGTACTTGCAAGCATCTAATACTACTAAAATGGTTTCTCCATTATTTAGGGTATACTAGATGATTGAATACATGAAGAGGATGGGGTAAAAAAAGTTTCAAATGAGTACTCCTTCCCGTCACCATTGCAAAATCTAAATAGAAGATTGAAAGCTTTGTATTCAGGATACATGCTGATTTCTGAAAATATTTCCATAGTGTAGGGTTAGCTAGTTAGTTCCTACAAGCAAGAGCTATATCATTTTTCCCATATATCTAAAGAACATGTCCTCGAGATAATTTCGAAGGAAACTCTCTTTGTTGTAAAGAAGCTACAAATATATGATTTCACGATGTATTTTTTTTTTTTTTTTTGTCTCTTGTCACCCATGAACTATAGTATAGTAATATCAATATTGTCAAGGGTTCATACTATTAGTTAGGTATTTTCCTTTGATAATCAACTGCTCACTATTCTTTGAAGGGGAATAGTGCATATCTCTATGCTTCGTTTTATATGACATTGTTTTGATATAAATACTTTTTGTTTATTCTTTCATGTTTTACAAGTCATTTTAAATAAGTAATAATGGATAAGTTTTTCCTTCTCAAAGCAAGTCCGTTCTCTCTTTCCTCATATTTAGCCATTGGTCGCTGAAATGGGCTGGGATTTGCTGACTAGTAAGATAACTACTCTGAAAAAAATGATGGAGCTTCTATGGAAAAGCAAATTGAATCTGTTAAGGCTAGACAATCTCTCCATTTATGGAAAACAAGGGTAAGAGGTGAGGATTTCCTTAATTTAGAAAATTTGATGAAGTTGGGGGACATGTATCTCTTACTATTCTAACTGTCTATTGTTGGATGTTGGAGAATAATAGACAATTTCCTGTAAGAATTTTTAGTGCAATATTTTATGCAACTGCAAATTTTTTACATTGATTATCTTTGTGATCATCTCTTCTACCATTTGGATCTTTCCTACTTCGCTACTTGCAGTAATTCTAGTCAAAACTATGACTTCAAAACTTGCTCATTTTTTTTGGTAAATAGGGGACAAGACTCAATGAGCGTGTTGATGGAAGCCCACTAGAGCCATTTGTTGCAATTTTTTTCATTAAATGTCTTGCTCTACAAACTCTTGTAAGGGTAAGTATCCTTCGAACTTATGCAAGATTTTCTTGAGTATTAGTAATATAATATGTGATTAATTTGTATGAAACATGTTCCTAGCACTCCTATTTTTTGTGCATGCCATATGTTGAACACTATTGTGTTTATGTTTTAAACCTCTCTTGGATTTCACTTGATAAGGAACTAGTTGTTGGTTACATATATAGATGGTTCTAGTCCTTATTGACTAACACACATTGTTGTCGTAGTGTATACATTTCCTCAAGTTTGATATTTCTTCAACAGGTCTTATTTATTGGAAAAAAAATCTTTATATTAATCTCCACAAATTAGAAAGTGGTTAATGGAACTAGAGATTTTGGACATGGTAAATGCGCCCATAGGAGTGCACCTAATAGTTCCATACAAAAATACAATAAAAGTTAAAATTGGTGATATGAAATGATTTGCAATGAAAAGAGGTCGATAATTGCATTTGTCATTTTTGTGATTCCTCACAAATCCTCTCTTTGTATGTGCTAATTCTAAATAATGTGAGCACACCCATGAACATCATGTTGGAAGCGTATGTGCATATGCATGTATATATCGCACAATTATAGTCAGCAACAAAAATAGACTATGTTCTTTAGCTATTATACTAGGACATGATATATACAAATGTTCATATTTCCATCTCATCAACAAACATACTACATACAAAAAACAAAGAAATGTCCAACCTCTCTATCTCTTTAGGTCAATCACCTTGATTAACGAATACATAAATACCTTGCCTATAAATATTCCTTTTATTTATATAATTATCTTTCCCTGCAAGGATGGTGATGGGGATATTTATCTGGTCATGTTTTATCCTCCAATTTGTTGGCTCCTAATACCTGCAATCTTAGCCAATGAGCCTCAGAGTTATAGTTTAAAATAAAAGGAGAGGGGTGAAGGGGGTATATGATAAAATTAGAACTACAAAGTTATATACTTTTAGCTAGTCACATAATTGCAGTATGCAAAATGTATTTAGAATTATAACAAATACTAGCATTCCTTTTGGACACCAAGTTGTAAGAACAAAGTAGGCATCACTGCCTTGAATTTTTTTTCTCCATAATAGGGATTTGGACCTGGCACCATAAATAAAGCAACCAAGCCCTTTATAGAATCCGTAAACAATGCTCATTCATATATGTTGGAGAATAGGCTGAAGAGAAGCATGAACTCAACATAAATCATAATTCAATTGACGACTAATTGTTTTTATTACAAAATACATTAAACAAAAGGTGATCCATCAAATATAATTAAATCTGGTGGCTTAAGAGTTGTCACAATATCCATAATTCCACTTTTCACTTAGGAACAAGGTAATTGGATTATGTTGCTTGGTGACAACTTAGCATTTAAAGATTAGATTCATCACTATCTACTAGAAGGTTATTACATCATTTTCATTAGATAAACACAATAGATTGAGGCATGACATTACAATTCTCTCAAACTAAATTGATGGGTTAAGAATCACCGTATAGTGCCAACTACCAAGACTCTAAAAAACCCAAAACTGTGAAGGATATCCTTTCATGGTCATGTAAAATATATGGTATCAATTAGGTAGCCTCATACCCAACTGAAATTAATTTTCCTAATTACTTTATGTTAGAGGAAACACCAAAGTTTCCCCTTTATGGGTTCAGAGAGAAAAAATGGAGTTTAATGTTATGGGCATGTGGTCACTATATTTGTTTTCAAACTCAATGGATATTGGAAATTTATTACCAATAATTGATAATTATTTCTTATAGAATGACAATTAAGAAATTGAATGGTTAACTTGGCCATGGTATGGGTGCATTTGTTTCTCAACCATAATAATTGATGTTATAGCAAATCATATTATTACATTTGTTGCATGTGGTAAATACCACACATGCGCACTTGTTGAGATCGATAAGTTTTACGCATGGGGTGATGAGCCACCATGTTCATCTCAAGGGGCATGGGAACAATGTTTGTTGTGGGGTTCCCAGAAATTACTCTCGTTGTTATAGGATTTCAAAATCAACTACATTTCTTATGGATTGTGGCATCACTACTACAGAATATAGGTAGTTAAGAAATTATTTAAGACAAAATTGTTGTTTCTTTAAAGGGTGCTAGCTCAATGGAAAAACACTTTCCTTATAAGTATCAGGTTGGTGGTTTGATTCCACTGTGCCCTAATATAAATTAATCAATGCTATTGTAGTTTATTTAAATATAATATTTTATTGCCTCTAGAGAGATAATAGCTAGGATTAAAGACACATTGTCTTTATAAAGGCAATATATCTTTAATCCAAACTATTTTCTCTAGAGAGAAAAAAATGAAATTGGCCCCTAAGAGAAAATAATGATTGTGTTATATATTGCTTTTATAGAGATATTTTTTTAAGACAATAAGTTGAGACACTCACTTAAAGACGATATTTAGGAGAATACATAAAAAAATAAAATCCTAATAAGGGATTTTCAAACTAGTTGTGTGAAATCTAGAAGAGTTTCAAAAACCATTTTTCGGTAAATTTGGGAAGTTGTTATCCAAAAGGCAAATAGGGAAAATTGAAAGTTAAGCATGGAACCATCTAGAAATCTCTTGGTGTTGATTGAAAGGTGAAATTTTACAAGAGTCACAAAGGCTTATGCATTTTTCAAACTTGTATGTGTGGAATTTGAACGAGTCCCAAAAGCCATTTGGGGAAACATGGGAAGTTGTTAACTAACAAGAGACCAAAAGGTAAATGGGGAAAAATGAAAATTAAGGAGGGAATGATCCCGATATCTCTCAATCTTGATCAAAACGTTAAAGCTTACAACTGTCCCAAAGGTTTATGTGATGGCTTAGTGCCTCAAATTTCAAGGTAAAACTTACAAATGGTGGAGCAATAGCTTATTTTCGACGGAAAAGATTAATGTTTGCAAATGCCTAGTAGGAATTGCAATAGCTTTAGATGATAAGTTCATAGTAGAAGATCTACAATGCACTAAAGGTGTTCGGGAGAGTTTATAGTAGCTTTAGATGATTAGTTCATAGAAGAAGATCTAAAGATGCACTGAAATTTTTAAAGTTTGTAAATGGGAATTTTTATTTTTGTGAAGACAATTTGAGATTTATCAAAAGTTTAAAGTTGGGAAAATATTTTATATATCTTTTTGACTTACATAATAAAGAACATTTGCATAATCTTAAAAACTACAGTCAACTTCACTCTTTTGGAAATGGAGAAAGAGAAACAAATATTACCAATAACTTAAATTTTAGATATGAAAGTATAGATGTTATAATAATTTAAATTTTATTAATTAAAAATTAACTTCGAAATTACAATAAAAAAAGTATTATAAAAATGAAAATAATATGATAAAATAAAAAATTATTAATAGATTAAAAAAGAACTATAGAGATCAAACTAATAATATAAAATTGGAAAAATATTGTGAAATAAAAAAATATATAAATTAGAAAAATATTGTGAAATGAAAAAATACAAATGGGTTAAAATTATGGTAACATAGAAATATGTGAATTCACAAAAGTAAATATTACAAGAACCTAAAATGACATTTTAACATAAAGTATAATGTCTTACATTTTAAAAATACAGAATCATTAAAATTAAAGTGGGGAGAAGGTCCGAATAAAATATCTCGTTCCATGACTTTTGGGTACAAGCTTTGAAAATTTTACACACTGTTTCTGTAAACCACACTAATAAACATATATCAAATCATTCTAAACCAACCAACGGAACAGGCCGTAAATAGAAACCAACGTTGACGTGGATAAGGAGAGCCTGCATTGTTCCATGTGCCTGCGTACATAAAAACCAAAAGTCAAACATTAGTGGTATTATTTTTTGTCAAAAATAAAAGGATGAGCCAGCAAGGCAAACATAAAGAGACGTGCACATGTATAGTTACCTCCATATTGACACAGACTATGATTCAAATCACAGTAGCAGAGCCATTTTCACATTAACAGCAACAGCAAAACAGTAAGCAGAAGCACAGCTCTCCCAACCCCCAATTGCATAGGTAATTTTCCTGATTGATTAGCTGTAAAACAAAATGCATTTATTATTAATGAATAATATATTCCTTTACCAATAGAAATAATTGGCATTGTAAGGATTATTCAGAGTGAGAAATTCAGGACTATCAATAATTCTGGAGTTCCCAAATTCTTGTACTTCACCATTATAATTAGGATTTTCAAAAATTTCTATCAAATATAGTAATTTCCATTATTTTCCAAGCCTGCTTGAGGCTTATGGCTACTACGGCGAAACTAAGTACCCGTTACTCTGATAAAAACGGCATAAATGAAGAGAAATGCAAAAAGAAATATTACTGAAAAGTGATTGGTTTGATAAAAATGGCAGAAATGAAAGGAAAGCAAAAAAGGAATATTACCTGAAAGCGATTGATTAGATAGCAGGACATAGCAGCTCTCCATATAAATTGCGGAATAAACATTTGGATGAGTTTGAAGCTCTTTCGTTGCATTGGCCAGGCAGTTAGAGCAATCGGAGGTGGATATAACTCTGTAGCACTGAACGAGAGCGTAGATCGTAAGACCTGAAGAATCAACACTCGCTCCTTCGTTGAACCTCGTTGTTGATGTAGGAGCTATAGCAGACAGATCGGAAACAAGATTTATAAAAGCCATTTCTTGCCCCTTCATGAATTGATGAGCAACTGAAACCAAAGGCCGTGTTCCTGTAGCAATGAAGCTGCTGTCGTTCCGGTAGTACAATTCGCACATAGGCAACCACATTCGACATTCAACTTTGTTTCCGCACAATAAAGTAACATTATTCCTTATATTTTGACAGCAATCGTAACATTCCTTTTGCGATGCGTCTCCCCTGCACTGGAGAAGCCCATAAACTCTATTGGGAGATTCGCCATACGAAGAAACATTTACCCCTGTCGAAGGCGTGTTCTGAACAAGATCATCCAAAACGTTGTTCAAATTTGTCGCAAATTGGTCGCCATATGTGTACGTCTGGTTGTCGGAAGACGAAGATATGATTGTGTACGGGATCTGTGCGTTGCACTGCGCTATCAAGAGGGCGAATAGTAGAATCATGGAGTGCCTTAAACTCCCATTCTGCCATTGGATTAATGTACTCATATTGGCAAATACAACAGCTGATACCCTCTGTCTCGGGGTTCAATCCCAGGCAAGAGTATGTAATCCAAGCACGCTAATACCCTTCAAAATCCAAGGAACTGCGGGAGTGAGTGTGGACGATCAACAATCAAAACTATATAATCCCTTCAAAATCGTGGTCAATTTTGCTTGGGCGGCTCACCATTGTTGAATATGCAAAAGACAAGCGAAGAAGTTCAAGAATCAAAACTATATAATCCCTTCAAAATCGTGGTCAATTTTGCTTGGGCGGCTCACAATTCTTGAATATGCAAAAGCCAAGTGAAGAAGCTCACCTTTACCAATGCGTTCCCAGGCGTATGACCGTCAAGTCTGTTGCCGTGACTCTCACGACCCATGGAATACGCAAAGTCATGTGAATGCCAAGCTGTTTGCACAGCTCAACATAGCGGTGCGATTATTTAAATTGCTATCTAATCTCTACATTGATACGTGTGAGCTCTGTTTATTTTAGAATAAGGTTTTCACAAATTTAATTAAGCATGGTCTACTAAGTTTGATATCTGTAACCAGCATTTCTAAAAACTCCCACACAGATATAATGTCAGGATAAGACATATGAGGGAGAGTTTGGCACGGAAGTGGAAGTCTCTTCTCTTTCCACGCCCCAATGCAAATGTGTCATCTCTTATTTGAATGCCAATTTTACTGATTTTTTTTAACTATCAACTATATTAAATAACAATCATGAATTTTTTTTTTGTAACTTTCAGGTAAGATTAGTAAGAATGGTATAAACATGCATTATGTAAATATGATATTAATTAATGTAATAAAGTCGAATTAGATGGTTGATATAAACATTCGTTCATGCAAAAGTGATATTAATTAATGTAACAAGAACAAAGTTTATTTGGATAGCAATTCTAAATAGTCAAAAGATTAAGTCCATAATTGATATAATTAATTTTTGGTTATTTCATAATAACAATTTAAGTTACAAAGATCAAAAAATATAACTGTTTTCATAACATATCAATAGCGATGAATCAAATTTATCTATTAACACAGTTTATAATTATTTTTTTAATTTAATTTTTTTACATTATTAAAACACATTTTTTTATCTCTCTCAGTGCTTGATAAAATATGGTGTTAAGATAGATCTAGGCTGATTAATTAAACTCCAAGTTACCCACCTATAAAATTACACATCCTTCTCATATTGAATTATAAAAAATACAAAGAAATAATAACTAAAAGAATTCTATTTTTCTATGAGGTGAAGGTAAACAATACATTTATTAAATGGTTTCATGATTTTATACTAATATAATGAATGCCAAAACTAATCTTCTCATATTGAATGCATAGGATTCAAGGATTCCTAAAGAGCATGTGGGTTGGATACGGGTGCTCAGAAATATTAGAGAAAACTTATTTAATGCATATAAATTGTAGATAAACGGCATTTGAAATAGTGACTAGTAAAATGGTATTGGTGACCATTAAATCCTAATTATTGTGATATGTGAAATGGTGACCATTAAATCTTAATTAGCCATTTTTGAAAAAAGTCCCAAAATAGAGTAAAATTGAAATTTAAACATGGAACAATCCAGAAACCTCTTAATGTTAATTAAAAGGTTAAAGTTTGCAACGATCACAAAAACATACAATTTTCACCTCTTGATGTTGATTAAAAGGTTAAAGTTTACAACCATTACAAAGACATGCAATTTTCAAACTTGAGTGTGAAAGTTAGAAAAGTCCAAAGGCCATTTTGGAAAGGTGGGGAAGTTGTTAACCAAAAAAGACTACAAGGTAAATTGGGAAAATTGAAAATTAATCATAAAACTATTTTAATATCTGTTCGTGTTATCAAAAAGTTAAAGTTTAAAATAATCTCAAAGGCCCTATTGGTTAAGTGCCCGGGATTCCAAGATAGAAAAGTTAAGGTTTAAAATAATTCCAAAGGCATGATGATTAGATTAGTGTTTGAAAGTTCAAGTTTAAAATAATCCTAAAAGCATGATGATTGGCTTACTATCTAGGATTTCAAGATAGAACTAACCAAACATAGAGCAATATTTTTTTGGATAAAAAAATCAAATTTTGTAAATGCCTCGCAGGAATTGCATTAGATTTAGATGATAAGTTCACGGTAGAAGAGTTCCCAGGCAACAAAGGTTTTGGTAGTTTTTAAAGTAATTTAAATGATCAATGCATTTTCGAAGATACGCAAGATGAGGAAGGCGTAGGGTATGGCAAATGGAATTTATTTATTTATTTTTCCAAAGAATTTAGGAAAATCCTCAACTTTTGGGGCTTATTAAAAGTTTAATGTGGGAAAAATTTTGATATGTTTTTTGATTTGGATATTAAAAAAAGTTCTACATAATTTTAAAAACTTTATTCTTTTGGAGGTGAAATAAAAAAACAAATATTAATGAGTTTTAGATATAATAATATAAATAGTATGATAGTTTAAATTTTATTAATAAAAAAAATATTACAAATTATAATAAAAATATTGTAAAACAAAAAAAATATTATAAAATAAATTTTTATTCACACATTAAATAAAAAAATGAAATGAAAAACAATATGAATAGTTTAAAATTGTGATAGTATCATAGGAATATGTGAATTATGTTTATTTTCAAAAACAAATATTATGAAAACTTAAAATGGCATTTTTAAGATTAGCTATAGCTGAAAATAAATACCTTGTCAGTATTGAAAAAATCGAATATTTTAAAAATACAAAACCTTAAAATATAAAATGATAAATTTTTACACATAGATATTATACATGTAAATGCCTTCATCTTTATACTACACTGAATCTGCATATAGATTATTTTTACACATAGATATTATATATGTAAATGCCTTCATCTTTATACTACACTGAATCTGCATATAGATTTTATTACCCCTGTAGATACTCTTAATGTAAAATGAATGGATGGCGGATGGAACGCCCTCACAGAGAAAACGAGGACAAGCTTTTCATGATGACTCCACGATGTAAGATAGGATGAATAAACTATGGTAATTAGAGGAAAATGCTTTTTCACGTGTTGGCATATAAAATTTATTTGCTGGTCTTTCCTCTATCCGGAAATTCAGTCTCCCAAACTCCAAGAATTTTCTGAGAAACAGAGGCACGGTCAAAACTTGGTCATATGCAGCGGATCGACCCTTGGCACAGTTGCAAAGCTTATCCAATGCACCCAAACTTGTTTTGCAAGCGTTTTTTGTCTGCTTGAGGAATTATTTCCAACAAAATTTCCAGTGTTCAGGTTTTCTTTTGGTTTTTTTTCACGTAAGTTTTTCATTAATTTTCTACAGGATTTGAGTGTATTTATGAGAAAATATGTTGTCACACAAAATGCAAAATTTCATTGTAATTGTAGGAAAATTTCCAACATAAATTAATTATTGAAGGACAAGTCTAAGAGTTTTAATATTTGGAAAAAAAATTTACCTTAATTATTATAGAAATTCTACTATATAATTTTTTTATGGAATTTTTTCATTCTATTATATGTTTTTTTGAATTAATCTGAGAAAGAAAGTTTAAATTTTATACAATGGAATGTTTATATAATTTCATTTTGTTATGTTTGGATATTTATATGATTTCACCCTGTCATGTTTGGATGTTTAATCTTTATAGGAAAAGTCTAATTATTTGCTTGAGGAAAATGTATTTTCTTGAAAAATTAAGTTATAGATGTCATAATATTTGATGTTTTTTATAGTATTTTCTCACAACGCAGACCATATCTATACTAGCATATTTGCATGTGTGAAGAACAAAAATAAATAAATGAATAGATTCTACCAAATATGAAAAAATAAGAAAATTAGATCTTAATATTCTAAATGTGTTATGTCGTGAACTCATTCCTTATAAAAGTTATTACAATTGGTAGTTTATAATGATAAATTTTCATTTTTTGACTCAATGCAGCTAATGAACACTGCACACATATTTGATGAGATTGTTGAATATGTGAAAATCTTTTCAGGTATGTAGTTTGTTTTTGTTTTTCAATATATATATATATATATATATATATATATATATATATATATATATATATTGACAATTACTATTTTTGAGTGAAACTATCCAAAAATTTAGTTCCTTTACATAAAAATTTGAATGTTCAATGTAAAAATATTGAATGAAATTTTTGAACATTTACATTCTTCACGCACTTTACGTTTTTTAGTTTGAAATTTATTTCACAAATATTGTTTTTTAATTGAATTGGTATTAAAATTATTTAAATGGAAAACATGATATAATATATATATTTCAATTTCTATACTGCAACAGTATTTATATTCATTATTTCCATGTAAAAAAAATTATGAATATAATTGGAAAAGATTAAAAAATACTTGAAAAAATAAATATTAAAAATTATATGAAAAACATTTTAAAATAAAACCGTCAGTAAAAAATTCTGCAAAAAATAAAGGTACCCGTCAAATTTAACCCATCCGCCCATGTAGATAAACATACAAATGTCGAGCATTAATGGTATTAACTTTTTCCAGAAATGAAAGGATCAGCCAGCGAGGCAAAAGTAAAGACACGTGCACGCATGTGTTTGCCTTTATATTGACACCGACTATGATAACAAATATTGAACATGGTATAGGGCATTAATTGGGTGGTCGCCGGATATGTTTATCATTCGATTTTGGATTTGGTATATTTGGTAACTATATGTAAAACAAGAACAATTTTTATAAATTTTATATTAGAAGTTTAGAATTTTTTTTTAATTAAAAAATAGAAATGAAAAGGAGTCATTTTTTTAAAAAATTTATATTAAAAAATGAAAATTTCCAAAAAGTAAGAATGAAAAATAATAATTTTTATATTAAAAATATAACGTAAATTTTATATTAAAAATTTGTAATTAATTAATTATAAATTATATATATATATATATAGATAGATATAGATATATATATATAAAAAGTATAGTATAGAATGATAAATTATATATTTTAAAAAATAAAAATTTGTTTTTTATTTTTTTGGAGGATAGTAATTACTCTAGCAATAAAAATGATGGTGGTGTTGAATTCAAATAGAGGTTAGTTTTTTGTGGTTCTAGTAAAAGATAATTTGTACACACTTATTATTAAATAAATTTCGATCTTGGATCCCATAATAATAGGGATTGAAGCATAAATTTTTTGGTATGTGGAAATCACTTTAAATCTACTTTTAATATCCAATATTTTATTCTTTATGTTGAACTTCATATTTCAAGTTCGTTATTTAAAGTTGACCCATAACCTTTTTATACATGGTTAATATGGCAAATGTGTGCATTAGTAAGACATTTTTCTTGTTGCAATAGTTTTTTTAATTATATTTATGAATTTTTCGACTATATCAACCACATTAATATTTTTAATGTGGTTGTACTAGTTTAAGACAACTTTATATTTAAGACAAGAAATGTTGAAGGAAAAAATTATTTTAAGACAAAAACATTTTGAAACAAAAATATTTTAAGACAAAACTTTATATTTAAGACAATGACCATTTAAGACAAAACCCATTTAAGACAATTAACAATTAAGACAAAAATATATCAATTTAAAACAAAATTATCTAACAACTACAAAATTGACTCTGAAAGTGCGCCCTAAGTCCGCCAACTTGCAGGCTACCACTGTCTTGCACTTATACCAACACTGCTATTCCAGTTACCATTCATGTTATCTTATATAAATGCAACAATTTGTTGGGCTCTTCCTTTTGTGGGGATAGTTGACTCTGAAAAACGTGACATCTTTTCCTAGCAAGATTTCTCGGACATCAATTCGTCTTCTATCCCTTTGATCTCTACTGATACAATTAGAGAAAACTTGTTTCTCGTTGCATTTGACACTACTACAAGGAGGGGGATTTTAAAACAATTTTTTAAGACAAAAGAATTCTTTACAAAGGTAAAGGATTAAGGTCCTATCTTTACGTTGTTGATGGGTTCTTCATGAACTGGAGCGATGGAGGTCGACATCAAATGATGGGATTTAGGGCGATGGAGACCAACAACAGAGGTGTTCTTCATGAGGAGAGCGATGGAGGAACTTTTGCTGAATGTGGATAGGTAGTAACATAGTTGGAGTATTTTTCGGGGTCTCCATCAATTGTGATTTAATGTGTGTTTTATGAATGTTTCATTTAGTTTGAATGCTACTTCTATCCATTGGTTGCTATTATCAGCACATTGTTGTGTTAGAACTCCTAACTGTCATCGAAAACATGGATTAGATTCACCTGAAGGATTGTTGAAAAATGCAACAAGAAATTCTCAATTTGATTTTGTCTTTATTAAAGTGAGAAAATTTGAATTTCCACATCAGCAGATAACTCAGATGCAATTAACTTGTGTGATATGGTTTATGTCGCCCAGTTTACTCAGTAAACTCGAGTTGGAGGAGTTATAGTTTAGTTAAGCATGTGTGATTGCTAATTTGTAGAAATCAAAGTTAATTATCTCGAGTTGTACTCAGTTAAACTAATTCTAACTATTGCAGGAACTTGTGGAAGGTTAGTCCTGCAGTGAGACTTCATTCAAATTCAACGATCGTCTAGTTAACTGATCAATCATCCCAAAATAGCTAGTGCATGCACAAAATTCGAGTTCCCAAGTTGTGGTGGATATTCTAAGGTAGTGTAACATCAGTTGTAGATTAGTCTTGAGTGTATAGGTGTTGCATGAAATCAAATGACCAACCTTGGGAATTGCACAATTCATTCTGGAAAAATTCCTAGTAATAGGGGCCTAATTTCTCAAAGAATTGTGCAAGCAAATAGGGGCTGAAGCAGAGGTAGAAATTGATTATATTTGGGTCAGAGCTTCTCAGTGAGTAGAGAGATAGGTTATTAACTTGCAAGTTGTGCTTAGTTACGCAAATTAATTGTAATACATCACTATTCATCAGATTAATGCAAGAAAACATTGGGGTTTTTAATAGATTTGTTTTCCCTAGGAAAAATATTGTGCGCTGTGTTATTTCTTTTTGCTTGTTTGAAACTTTTTTTCTAAATTGGGAATTAACTTCCACAGAGCAGTAGATTAGGTTTTTGTTTTGTAATTTTGATTAAAACTTCATGAGTAGTTGCAAATCTACACCATGATTTCTACATGGTATCATAGCAGGAATTTTGAAGTTATTTCTCAGGAGGCTTGAATTTGCATTTCAATGTAGCAGGATCTCTTTAGAGCTAAGAAGGTGAACTTCAATGTGTTGAGGCTAGAGTATGCCTTGGAAGGAAACTCTAATTTCATCGCATGGAAGGATCACATGGAGGAGGTATTCTATCACAATGTATTGCTAGAATACATCAAGAGAGATGTTGCAAAACCAACAAAATCTGATGCTTAAAACCTTGCTTAGAGGAAAAAATATGTAGCCAAGACAAGGAGAATAATATTGGAGGGAGTATAAGACCACATTAACACCAATATCCATGGGAAAGAAAATCCTTATGAAATGTGGTAGGCACTGACAGATCCGATCTAGAATAGTAGTGACAATGGGAAGCTGACACTCATGGATAAACTTTGAAATATCAAGATGCAAAAGAATGAAATTATCCCATAGTATCTTAGTAGGTTCACACAAGTTCTTGATGAGCTTGCATGAGTTGGTGTTACTATTTCAGAGGATGACTTGGTAAGGCTAACCCTTCTCGGCCTTCCCAAGAGTTGGCATAACTATCAAGATTCAGTGAACATGAGGGAGAAACTACTGAATTGGGAACACTTATGGTCTGATTTGGTACAAGAGGAAATAAGGCGGAATACTAGAGATAGGACCTCTTCCAATGGGCGAGGATGAAGAAAAAATTGCATTGGTTGGTAAGGGAAAGAAGGAAGAAGGGAAGAAATCTCAAACCGAACCAAAATCTAGCTAGGGGGGAAAGAAGAAAGATAAAAAAATATATGTTTCCATTGTCATGAATATGAGCACTATGCACGAAGTGTCCAAACAAAACGGTAGGCAAGAAGACCTTAGGAGGAGCGACAAATTGAGAATTTATTTATTCATGTTTAGTATATATTATATTTGTCCACTTGTTTATACTTAATAAAAAATTGTTGTATATGAATGCCCCTTCAACTCCTATGTCTGCTCCCTTTTCCAATTTCCCTGCATCCCTAACTTCCCTTATTTCCTTGATGTTCCTAGTTTCAAACTAAAAGCATAAAATTAGATTGATAATAATTTCACATTCATTGTGTACTCAATCCAATTATTTGAAACTTCACTATTACGATCCCCTCTTACTTCCACCACACACCCAATAAGTTCTTTTATGTGATAGGAAAGGTCAGTTAGTTTAGTACATTTGGTCTTTTTGTTTCTTTAATGTCCCATATTACGATTCCACACTTATATTTCCTCATTAATTATCCCACATGGTGTGTGCCAGTGCTACAGGATTTCCATGTTTTTCAAGGTCTCCACCTCATTCTTTATGCTCAAAGAGGATTGATGAGACAACAACTACCAAAGCCATTTTCCATCCCTTTGAAGGCTCTGTGCCTAGTAGTATTTTCTCTTTGCACTCATCAGGGTGGCATTGTCTAGTCACAAGGAACCTTGGAACATCTGATGCATCTCCAACTCCGGTCCTTGTGGAAATGCATTGTGATTTTCTTGCCATCACTCAAACCCACACTTATAGCTAGAATTTTACTACTATAAACACCTATTTCCATTCAACTATACACCATTTATAAAACCATAATTCAAGACATATCCCCCACACAACTATTGGAGTTAATGTTATTCATGGTTAGGTTTTTTCCACACGCTGCATTGATAACTTGGATGTTTTACCTTGGAGTAGTCTGTTGTAACTGGAGGGGGACATGGTACCCCATATCCTCCTCCTCCCATCACTTTCTCCCAATACTCTCATGAACTTCTCTACTTTTGAACTATTAGTTACCATTGTACTTGCCCATAACTTCCCCACGTGGGGAAATGGTTAAGGGAATGACTTGCGTATTTAACTCAATCCAAGTTTTTGCCTTATTATCAACATCTTGTTATCAAAGGAATTGCATGGCAAATAGTTTGAATTTTCAACAATAGTAACAATTACTAAACTAGTTCACATGCCACATGATATAAAGGAAACATAACAATCAACACAAAATCACACATTGCTAGCTTCTAGAAAATGTTCACTCTTCTTCTTACACTAATATTAACATCAAGAGTTGTGTTTCTAGTACTCTAGTTGGTGTTCCTATTGTAAGAAATTATATTTTTGCATAATTTTCATAAAAATGATACATAATACTGCAAAGAAATTGAAGTCCTAAGATGGTGACCTGGAAATATTTTGGTTTCAAACTAGACAGAAAGTGCTTAGGATTTATGAGGAAGTCTTAGCATCCAATAGCTTTCATATAGGGAAATGGATGGTTAGTTGTAATTGCATGGATCGAAAACTACTAGAATGGGTTACTCCATTATTTAGGGTATACTAGATGATTGAATACATGAAGAGGTTGAGATAAAAATGTTTCAAATGAGTACTCCTTCTTGCCACGATTGCAAAAGCTAAACAAAATATTGCAAGCTTTTCATTCAGGATACACACTGATTTATGAAAATATTTCCATAGTGTAGGGTTAGCTAGTCAGTTCCTATAAGAAAGAGCTATATCATTTTTCCCATATATCTAAAGAACATGTATGGGAGATAATTTCGAAGGGAACTCTCTTTGTTGTAAAGAGAAAACCTATGCAAGAGATTAGCAATGTATGATTTCATGATGTCTTTTTTATTTATTTTTATCTCTTGTTACTCGTGAACTATAGTATAGTAATATCAATATTGTAGAGGATTCATACTATTACTTAGGTAGTTTCATTTTATAATCAACTGCTCACTATTCTCTCAAGGGGATTAATTCATATCTCTATTCTTAGTATTATATGACTTTGTTTTGATATAAATATTTCTTGCTTATTATTTCAAGTTTTACAATTCAGTTTCAATAGACAATAATGGATTAGATTTTCCTTCTCAAAGAAAGTCCTTTCTCTCTTTTCTCGTCTTTAGCCATTGGTAGTTGGAATGGGTTGGGATTTTCTTACTAGTAAGATAGCTACTCTGAGAAAAATGATGGAGCTTCTATGGAGAAGTAAATTGAATCAGTTAAGTCTAGACAATCTCTCTATTTATGAAAAACAAGGGGAAGAGTTGAGGATTTCGTTAATTTAGAAAATTTGATGAAGTTGGGGGACATGTATCTCTTACCATTATGATTGCCTATTATTGGACATTGGAGAATAATAGACAATTTCTTGTAAGAATTTTTAGTGCAATATTTTATGCAATTGCAAATTTATTACATTGATTATCTTTGCGATCATCTCTACTACCATTTGGATCTTTCCTACTTCGCTACTTGCACTAATTCTATTCAAAATTGTGACTCCAAAACTTGCTCATTATTTTTTGGTAAAAGGGAGACGATAGTCAATGAGCCTGATGATAGAAGTTTTGGATAGTCTGCGCACACACTTTTTATTAAATAAATTTGGATCTTGGATCCGATAGGAATAGTGATTAAGGCATAATTTTTTTGATATGTGGAGATCATTTTAAATCTACTTTTAATATCCAATGTCTTATTCTCTATGTTGAACTTCATATTTAATATTTGTCTTTATGTTATTAGATTTTATTTACATTTTTTCTCACTTTGCGATACTAATAAATTTGATGCATTTTGTCTTTCATTATTTTTGGATCATCTTATACACATGCAAGGCAAATATTGGAAATAGATATAAGAGAAATATTTAATGAATATTTTTTGAAATTTCTAATATAAACATCATTCTAGATTAATTTTTAAAATTTTGAAAAGAAAAAAGAAATGTGTTAATCATATTAAGATATATATTCCCTAATTTTTCTTTATTGAATTTTATAGAAACAATTTTAATAAACTGTTAATACGCCCTGATTGTATATATTAGTAGCTGGATAATGTATTTTCTTTTTTCTTTTTTCCAAAGAAAAAATCAAACTTTTTATAACCAAAATAAAAAGTTACATAGTATATGCCATACATTCATTTTGTTGTATGATTTGAAAATCATAGAGCTCCACAGGATGTGAATATCAGTCCTGTCCAAAAAACATGAAGAAAAAGATAAACCACTGATCTGAAGCATGGACCTCCTCATATTGAGGAAAACAACCCATGTCCCCAGCTTAAAGAACAATGTATATCAGTTTAATACATTGTATGAAAATCTCCATGAAAAGGAAAAAAAACGATGCTTCCACTTCCCAGGTCTCCTCACAGAGGAAAACAATCCAAACATGAAGGAAAACAAAACCATCAGAAGTCTGAATTTTAAAAAGATCATAAAAACAATGACATGTGAGATAATAATCATAAAGTCATCTGAAAACAAAAATTCAGGCTGTGCTATAGGCCTAAAGAGTCCATAGTAATAGCCACGCTTGCCCCCAAATAGTGGAGTGACCTTGTTTCTCAATCTGGTTGAAGAAATAAACACCTTTAGATTCGAGTTGCATAATAAGGTCTGGGGATAATGAAAATTTTTCATTACAGCCTACCCAAGGATCTTTCCCTATCTGAAGGTTCTCCCTGTTCCCGACCTGCCAAGACAAACCTTGCTCAATGATCTTGAAAGCGTCTATGGTAGCCTTCTAAACAACAGATATATTCCCTTTTTTCTTAATTAGGTTTCTTATCCAATCTTCTAATGGGACAGGGTCAATATATTTCCTTTTCACCACCGTCGTCCACAGGTTTTCCATCTTAAGTATCCTCCATCCTGATTTTGCTGCTAATGAACGCCCGAAAGCTGTGAGGTCTTTTATTCCCCAGCCTCCCCATTCCTTTGGCCTTGCCACCTTTTCCCATGCCACCCAAGGTAGGACTAATTCCTCCTTATATCCTGACCAGAGAAATCTGCTGCATATCCTTCTTATTTTCTCCAGAATGCCTTTCGGAACCCATGTCAAAGCTGCCTAATAATTGGGATTGCTAGTAGGACAGATTTGATGAGGGTCAACCTTTCGGCCCTTGAAAGCCACTTGAAACTCCAATGTGTAATCCTGGCTTCTATTTTTGCTATTAGCTAGTTCCAGTCCTGTTTCTAATAGGCATTCAGTTTCAACTAGAAACCTAGATATTTAAATGGATCATCAAGTTTATGAACTTCAAAGGGTAAAAATGCTGAAATTTGGGTTATCTCCTACCTATTAAAGCCTTCCAGGATCAACTGAGATTTCCTTTGGTTCACTTGCATTCCTGTGGCTTTCATAAATAGGCCTAGAATCCTCTTGAGTTCCTTTATTTCATTTATATTCCCGTAACTGAATAGTCATATGTCATCTACAAATAATATATGAGAGATAAAAAAAATTATTGCCACTTCCAAACCGCTTATAGCTCCATCCAATTTTGCCTTTTGCACTAATTGGCTCAGACCTTTAGCAACCAGAAGAAAGAGCAGAGGCGAAAGAGGGCACCCTTGTCTCAAACCCCTCCGCCCTTTGAAAAAAGAAGAAGCAACTCCATTTATCAATACCGCGAAACTAACACTTGTAATACATCCCATGATCCAGTTGATAAATTAGACTTTGAATCCCAGATGAGTTAGTAACATACGGATATAGATCCAACTTATTCTATCATAGGCATTGGATAAATCTATTTTAACTACTGCCCCTTTCCTCTTCTTCTGTTTGACACTATGAATTGTTTCCTGAGCAACCCTGATAGCCTCATGGATCTGTCTTCCATCCAAGAATCCAAACTGTTATTTTGATATGCATCTTGACAGAATGGGTTTCAAACGGACCACTATCACTTTAGCAATTATTTTATAAATGCAATTACATAGTGAGATTGGCCTGAAGTCTTCAAAAGAGCCTGGATCTTCTTTTTTTGGGATTAGGGCTACGAAAGTTAAGTTAAAAGGCAGGTAGATAGTGCCTTTCCTCCTAGATTCTTCGAACACCTCTGTCACTTCCTGTCTAATTTGATCGAA
Organism: Pinus tabuliformis; assembly: GCA_031772625.1. Classification (NCBI taxonomy): domain Eukaryota; kingdom Viridiplantae; phylum Streptophyta; class Pinopsida; order Pinales; family Pinaceae; genus Pinus; species Pinus tabuliformis. The sequence continues at coordinate 1,121,182,599 of CM062807.1, read as the reverse complement.
GAAGTGTTGGAATAGTTAAATTGTCCACCCATCTAGACTCGAACTCTTATCCTTTGCCATTGATTTAATGATGCTCTCAACTTCCTCCTTCATGACTTCTCCCATCAGATCCACCACTTCTTCCTCATCCACATAGCGGGGAAGGCATTAGGCTATCTTGATAACCTCTGCCAGTGTGACTTCCGCTTGTCTAGTGAAAAGCTTTTGGAAATGGCTTCTCCCTATATTAGAAAGAGTTTCAAAAGAGTTTGCTTCTCTGCCTTTTCATCCTTTAGTTTCTAGATTGTGTTTGAGTTCTTCCTTCCTCTAGCATAATTATGGAAAAATTTAGTGTTTTCATCTCCTGCCTTCAGCTAAATGGCTCTACTTTTCAACCTCCATTCCTCCTCTCTTGTTAGAAGGATTTTACTTCATTGTCCTTCTAGCAACAATATTCTATCCTTTTTCTCCTGGGTTTCATAGCCATCTGATTCAGTACTTTCCAAGTCTTGGAGTTCTAGTCCAATTTTATTTAGATCTTCATCCTGTTTTTGTTTCCTAGCCTTCAACCACTCCATTGTTTCTTTTTTCAACCTCTTGAGGTTTTCTATGAACAGGAAGCCTTTTTCTTCAGTGTCATTTATTCTTGGAGGTCTCCAAGTTTCTTTGAGAATCTTATTAAAAGAGTCCTCCTGCAGCCATGAGGAGTTGAATTTAAAAGGGGATGCCGACCTTTTAGGAGGCTTGAATAGCTCAAGAAGAATTGGAAGGTGATCTGAGTTTCCTCCCTCTCCTACCCATTGATGGAAGGCAGGGATCCTTGAGGCTATCTCTTCACACAAGAGGAACCGATCCAGTCTTTTTGCAATTGTTCTTCGATTCCTCCGTGTAGGCCTTATTTTCAACAGGTTAATATCCATCAAATTGTGAGAGTTAAGAAAATTGAGGGAAAAAAATCTGATAATGAGTCTTCTCTAGCTGATGGGCCATATTTTCAACAGTTCCAATAGATAAGTTAAGGTCTCCACCTACCACCAGGTTTGGATTCCTCATCACCGATTTGGAAAGTAGAGAATTCTAGAATGCAGCTCTCCCTTGACATGGACCATAGATATTGACTATCAATAGGGGGACACCTAGCTCTGAGGATAGGACTTCCATCCCCATTGCATGCTCCATCCCCCAAAGATTCCTCAATTTTAATTTCCCTTCCTTGATCATGGCTATGCCTCCTGAGTGTCCTATGGAATCCATTGCCTGAAAATTCCACACTGGGAGAAGGGATGATAAAACATTCGTGACTTCTTCAACACTGCCTAAAGTTTCTTGCAACAGTAGGATATCCGGATTGCACCGATGGACAATTTATTTGAGAGCCAAATTTTTAGGTTTACTGGCTAAACCCCTAAAGTTCTAGGAGAGAAAGATCATTTTTCAACCTCCACACAGGGCTTTGCTACTCTAAGAACCCCAAAAATTGACATTTGTTTCCCATCAGCAATATCTATCTTAGCTCTCACCTGAGCTTTTGATAGATCAGATTTCCTACCTCTCGTTTTCTGCTTATTACTCAGGGACAAGTCCATACCCAAACCCCCCACAGTCTCCAAAGGAGGCGGTTTTTTGTCATGAGAATGGAGGTAATAATATTTTGAACCTGGGAGTGAACCTTTCCTCACTCCCTCCTCCTCACCCGGAACCCCCTCATAGTTCAGATCTAACTTGGGAATAGATGTTATGATGTTATCCACATGTGTATAATCATAACCAGATGTCGGGCAAGTACTAACATGAGCATAAGAATTTAAGCTAACATCTTCTATAGATAAAGATGGAGAAAGGGATGTAATGCTTAAGTCCAGTCACATACCCTTTGTGTCTTCAGTACTAGGAGCTGCATGTGCTTATGTGGTACCCTGGACTCACTTCTCTAGCTCTTGAGGCTGTGTAGGGAGGGAATCCAGAAGGGGGGTCTCCTGCTTAACTGCATCCTCTACTTTTTTCCTCCTATGGCCTATCCATTTCCATGTGATCCGACCCCTAATCCTTCTTTGAAAGCGGAGTCCTTAACTTCTTCGCCTTCGTCGATTCCTCCTCGGCTTTCCTCTGTTTCTGCCTACGCCGATATCCCAGAGGACAATCTCTTGCCAAGTGTCCGTAAACATGACATCTGTGGCATTGAAATGGCATATGTTCATAATCCAGAGGTTGAACATAGATGAACTCCTTATATTGAATCGTGATATCTTCCACTAGTCCTTCCCTTGGGTTCAGTCTCACCAGTATCTTAGCCATCGCCTTGTCCTTCGACTGGATGAAGGACATGTCTGTTTCCAAATATGTTCCGATATGGTTCCCAATGGATTTGAAGACTGATTTTACCTGCAAGAAAGGTGGTAACCTAGGCACGCGTATCCAAACAGGAATGTCCTCCACCTTCTCGTGTTGTGCATCGAACATTACAGGGTGGTTACCGAAAGCCCAGTTCTTCCCCAGGACTTAATCCATCGCCTCTTTCTCTTCGAATTTTACCATAAACCATGCTTTCGCCAAGGATGTTACCTGGAAACCCTTATCAGGAGCCGATTGCCATTGCTGCATGGCCCAATTTTGAATAAACTGGGCTGAATGTTTCTTCCCCCTTGCTCTACCCACCAGGGTAAGCTCAGCCACTTCGATGGCTTCATCTATCTAGACGTCCATACCTAAGACTAGGTTTGCTGAGTTTTCTTTCTTCTTTATTATTTTCTGCTTTTTCCTCTTTTCCCCCATCTGCCTCTTGGCTGGCCCTTCCTCCCTGTTCTGAGCAGGTGTTGCACCATTTGCTAATCCCTCCTGCTGTGAGCCTGAATTCTTCCTTGAGCCAGTGATAGGGTTCCCTCTTTCTTCCCTTACTGCTGATGTCCTGCTTCCAAACTCTCCCACTATGCCTTCTGATACCCCCAAACCTCCTGCCTTCCCGGAAAAGCCTGCTCCTCCTTCATAATCTAAGATTTCCTTCCTGAGGGCCGAACCCCGTCCAAACCCTAAATTTGCCTTCCCAGAAAGTGTCCTGGGGTTTTTTGGGTCTCGACCAAAATGATCCTTTCTGACAGTTGACGGCTGATCCGCATCTGTATACCCTAAATTTGCCTTTAACCCGCAACCTGGGCTATTGCCCGCCGATTTTCTCAACCCACAACTACAAACGATATGCTCAACACCTCCAGAGAAGAAATGGCTAAGCGGGAGGGATTTCTCTGTATATACTTGGTGGATTTGTTGGCCTTCCGCTTGCTTGAATGTTGTTGACTGGATTCTTCTGTCCTGTAGCGGAGAAATCGCCGAAGCTCCTTGGCCGCTCAGAAAGGCTAGCCCTAAGCTCTCCTCCAGCAAACCTAGTGATTTTCTTTGATTCCAGGTCACCTTCGAGCCTGATTTAGCTTTCCTAGAGCGTCCAACTAGCCTATATCTTTCAATGTTTTGTTCAGTAACCTCCAAACCCCAAACTGACAAAATGTCTCCCGATTCAGGATCAAGATCTAAGGCATCACTGGGTTTGACCATTTTTAACAGATTTACTACAGGTAACAGCGAGCAAACCGAAGGCCGGAAACAATGTGTTCAGAAACCCTTCGTTGTCAAGATGTAGCCGCGAATAGCTCAGGGAAAGTGACAGCGAAAAACCTAACGTGAAACTAAACTCTGTGATGCTTTTGGCTGCCATCTTCTATGGGGAACCATCTGCGGTCCACGTTCCCAGGTGCCCTGTCTATGGTCCTTCCAGCTCTCCCTGCCTGTTCTCCACACTTGTCGCTTGCATGCCTGATCTTTCAGCTGTCAGCTTCCTGTACACCTGTCTGTCAAGATTGTAGCCTCCTTGCCCCTCACCCGCTGAGCCCTAGGCCATCGGCACTGCAACCCTAGCTCCGATCGCCTTCGCCTTCCGGATAATGTATTTTCTTAAATCCAATAATTATGTGCATTAATAAGTTTTCACATTAACAACAATTGCAACACTATAAACAAAAGCACACCTCTCCTAACTCTTAATTTCATCCATGTTTTTTCTAAATCATTCCTCGCCAAACTCAAATTAAAAATTATTTAGTAATCAAGTAATAAAATTTTCAATCCTGAACATATCTAAATAATAAAATTTTCAATCCTAAACATATTTAAGTAATTTTTTTTTACAGTCAAAATGTATTTAACATTGAAAAAACTTGAATGTCCAAAATTCTAAAATTCGACAATTGTAATCTAAATGTTCAAAAAATTATAAAATAGCAGAAATGAAGAGAAAAATAAGAAATATTACTGGAAAGTAATTGATTTGACAGAAGACAAAGCAGCTCTCCATATAAAGTGCGGAATAATCATATGGATAAGTTTGAAGCTGTTTCGTTGCACTCGCCAAACAGTTGGAGCCACTGGCGGTGGATGTAACTTTGTCTTGCTGAACGAGACCGTTAATCTCCTATCCTAAAGAAACAACACTCAGCCCTTCCGCGAATGTCTTTATTGATGCAGAAGCTTCAGTAGGCAGGTTGGAAATTTTTAAAATAATCGTTATAATTAAAAGTTGGTCTATTTTGGAAGATGTGTTTTTATAAAATTGCTATCTCATAGTCAGGGGTAAAAGTGTGTCTATTTTGAAATATGTAAGGTTTTAATTTTATAGAATATTATATAATAATTTCTATAAAATTCAGTTTTTAGATATTATATGTTTTTTATTTTATTTTTTTAATAAGTTTCTTTTTATATTTTTTTTTGAAGTATATGGACAAAATATAATGATATAATGGTTGCAAATATGTTTATGATAATTGTACTTGTACATAATATAAACTAGGTTTTTTTCATATGAAAATAAAATATAAAAAATTAGATAATATTTACAATAGTATGAAATCAATTGTCAATATTTATTCCCAAATAATTATGTCATTTTAATTAAATTGATTAATTGAAAAATGTTATATGAAATGAGTCATGGTTTTGTGTTGGAATAAATTCTATTTACATAGGAATCTCCATGGTTGAGAATCTTGTCAATGTTGTATTGTTTTCAATGTATATATGTTTAACCTATATATTAAATGTATCATGAAGTGTTAGGTTACTTATTATGGATTGACTTCATGGTTAAAGATTTTGTTTCATGTTGTATTGTTTTAAATATATATATATATATATATATATATATATATCTAAGAAGTGTTTTGATGCTAATTATGAATTGAAGTTTATTTGCATTTACCAATCATTTAATTTATATGGGTGCACTAGTTTGTACTTTAACTAAGGTTTTTGATTTTTATTAGAATTTTTGTAGTTTTAGTTTGGTGTAAAACTTAGTATAAGATTATTTAAAAATGTAAATTTGATTTTTTGGCATAGTTAATTAATCGATGTTTTGGGTTGTTTATTAAAATATATAAATTAATTAATTTAAAGTACATATTAAACAAAGGCTATATAGTAACTAGTACTTGCAACTTAGCTTAAATATAGCTTAACTAAACCAAAAAATAATAAAGACAAAAAATTCATCAGAAAAATAAAACAACTAATCATATATATATATAATATATATATAATTTATTTTTAATATAATAATAAGTTATTTTAAATTGAAAATATAGAGAAAAAATAAAAAAATAACAATAAAAAGGAAATAAATCTAAAAACAAAAAATTAATAACTAATATAAATGGAAGTTACTAAAAAAACCCATAATAAGACCTCAACCAATCAATTTACCAATAACTAAATTTAAATAATAATAAAAATTGAATTTCTAATATTAAACTATAGATAAACGACAATATTTTTTAATCAAAAACAAATTAATATATAAATTAAAACAAAAATAAATGCTTAGATATAATAAATAAATGAAAAAAACATCTTAATCAAAATTTGTGTTAAATTAGATGGGAATGATCGAAGTCTGGAAGCGAGACGGAGGAAAGTGATGATGTTCAACAGTTAGGGTTAGGGTTTTCTGCAGGGTTTGCCTCTGGCAGACTTGAGATTCGGGCAAGGCTCAGGTAAAGACTGCAGCGACCTACATTAGATCAAGACAAGATAGAGTCACGGGCCGTTGGGGCAACAGGACAGGCCCCAGGCTGCGCTGACAAAGAAATGACGAAATCGGCTTGGGGGGAGCGATCCTACAAAAATGTAATGACGAGCGAGGCAAGCAGGAATGGAACGACCGGATTCACAAGAAAACGAAGTAAGGATGCCCCAGTCATGGGGGCTGGAGGGCAAGCTGGATTGGGAAACAAATGTCTGCCCCGAGCAATGAAAAACCCAGGTTTGTAGTCCCAAATAACAAACTAGAAGAATATAGAGGATATATGAAAGACCATGCTCTGATTTGCAAGTTTATAGGGGCGTGGTTGTTAGAGAAAGAACTGACAAAATGGACACAACAGAGATGGCAACCTAAAGGACATATTGACCTAAAATTAGGCGCTAAAGATTTCTTCTCGGTCATTTTCTCTAACCTGGATGATAAGGAGATGGTTTTTGATGATGGATCCCATTTCTTCAGAAACGCAGGTCTCTTTATGAGGCATTGGGAAGAATGTTACAACCCAGATAAGGAGAAAATGTTGGTGGCACCAATATGGGTCCAGCTTTTCGGACTCCCAATTGAGTTTTGGGATCCAGAAATCCTGGAAGGTATTGGGAACTCAATTGGGACCTTTGTCAAAGTAGCAGACACCACCAGTGAAGGTAGATACACCTCTTATGAAAGGATCTCTGTATACATGAACATCACAGAACCACTCCCTGATTGTATTAAGGTGGAATATCTTGATGAAGTATGGCAACAACCAGTGGATTATGAGAACATTCCATTCCGCTACAAACGATGTCACGAATACGACCACCTCTTTAGATCCTACCCATTGAACGCAACTGCATCACCACCAAACAAAAGGAAGGAGGACAAAACAAAGAAGGAGGAAGAAACGGGTAAGGACAAAAAGGATGGTTTTTCAGAAGTGCATCAACGAAAAAAATCTCAAAGAGGACCGACCAGTTTTAAAACACCTTCCAAGGAATCAGTTCAGGTAAATCAAAATAAGTTTGCAGCTCTACAAGAAGAGGAAATGGACGAAGAAGGGGAAGAAAGTGGTGAAGAACCAATAGAACCTAAAAATATAGACAAAGGGAAAAGTAAGGCACAAGCTACGATAGGGCAGGAAAATGAAGGGGAAGAGACAGAAACCCAACAAGAGCAGATCCAAATGGAGATCGACCCCCAGAAAGACAATGGCAGTGAAGAAGAACAGGTCATGAAAAGACTACTACAAGAATGGAGGCATCTGGATGAGAGGTTCATCCCAGAAGATCAGAAGCAATTATACAAAGACATGTTCCAACGATACAAGGAGAAACGTGGATCAATCATAGTTAGTCAGCCAGAGCACCTAGGATCGCAAGGGGGACAAAGCACAGAAACAGGCACTACAGGGAAAGGAGGAAGAAAACGGGGAAGAAGAACCATGAGCGAATCCATTCAGATGGTAGGAGAAATGCTGGTGAACTCGGGAAGAGTCGTGCCTCTATCAAAGGTATTCCAACAACCCATCAAATTGTTGAAATGATTATTACAACTTGGAATATTAGAGGGCTGAATAGTAAGGGGAAACAAATATACTTGAAAGAGAGACTTAGAAAGGATAAACCTAATATAAAGATAATATAGGAAACAAAGATCAGTGAACAGAAACTAAAAAAAATCATGGGAAAATTTAAACCTATTACAAAATAATAGGCCAGGATGCCACAAGAAGTGCTGGGGGCTTGGCAATACTCTTGAACCCTTAGGAGGTTCAATTTGAAGATAATTTACCTAGAATTCTATCAGGGAAATTCAGGAGTGTATGGGCTGCCTATACCCGAGGAGCGTAGGATTTTCCTCCAGAACTTGGAAAAAACCTAGAGTCTTTTCCCAAACAACCCATGGATTGTAAGAGGAGACTTCAACATGATCACATCACTGAGTGAAAAGAGAGGAGGTCTCAGAACGTAAAACATGGATATAGAAGCCTTCCGGGATATGATCAATGAACAAAGGTTGGTGGACAACCCAATGATAAATGGGACTCACACATGGAACAACAGAAGAGGAGGCATCCACCAAATTGCCTCGCGGTTAGACCGATTCCTTATATCTAAACAGGTAAAAAACCGAGACATTTTCATAGAAGCCATGATCCTCCCGAGAATGGGTTTCGACCACTAGCCGATCAAACTTGAAATTGATCACAAAGGTAGCCCCAAAAAGCGCCCTTTCAGGTTTGAGGCCTTCTAGCTCAGAGATTAGAAGTTCATGACGAAAGTAGAGGAATGGTGGAGACAAAGTTAGCAGAGGGGGAGAAGCAGAATGCAAACCCTCCAATTGAAATTAAAGGAAATAAAAGAGAAAATTAAAAAATAGAACAAAGAGGAATTCGTGAATATCTTCAAATATCAGCAACAACTAGCCCAAAGAATGATGGGAATTCAAAAAGAAATCATAATAGCAGGGAGGAGCAAAGAACTAGCCAGAGAGGAAGGGGTCCTGATTATCCAAATTGAAGAAAGAAGGATACAAGAAGAGATTCTATAGACACAAAAATCAAGAGTGAATTGGTTAAAAGAGGGAGAAAGGAATACAAAGTTCTTCCATCAGGCTATGATCCAACAGAGACAGAGAAATAGAATCTTCTCTATAAAGGATGTAGAAGGAACTCGCCTAACTCAGCATGAAGAGATGGAACATACCCTGGTCAAGCACTTTAAAGACCTCATCACTGAACCCCAAGAGGAATGACAAGTAGCTATCAAGAGAGTCTGCAACGATATTCCAAGCTTGATTACCAGAGATCATAACCTTGCTCTAATGAGGGCAGCTACCTTGGAGGAAGTTGAAGAGATTGTGAAAGGGATGAAGAAGAATAAAGCCCCAGGACCTGATGGGTTCACAATGGAATTCTATGAAGCGAGTTGGAAGTTCATGGGGTAAGACATTCTGGACGTGGTCGAAGAATCACGAAGAAACCAAAAGGTATGTCTTGGCTTAATCGTTACTCTTTTGTCTCTTATTCCTAAAACTGCTAAATCTGAAGATCCCCAAGGTTTTAGACCTATTGGCCTCTGTAATATGATCTATAAAATTATTGCAACCCTTTTGGCCAAAAGACTTAAGCCCATTCTTTCCAGTATTATTTCTCCTGAGAAAACAAGATTTGTGGAAGGGCGTCAAATTCTTGATGGTTTGATAACGTCATAAGAAGTGGTGCACTCTTTGAAAAAAAAGCAGGGATGATGATCAAACTAGACCTTTCTAAGGCCTATGATTGTCTGAATTGGGAATACCTTAAATAAGTGCTAGCTGCCTTTAGTTTCTGTAACCGATGGATCGGTTGGGTATCATATATGATCTCCACCCCGATTTTCTCCATTCTCTTAAATGGAATTCCAACTACCACCTTCAATGCCTCTAGAGGCTTCAGACAAGGGGATCCCGTATCTCCCTTCCTTTTCATCATTGCGGCAGAAGGGCTAGGGAGATATATTAAAAAGGAATTGCAGGAGGGAAAAATCGAAGGGCTTTGGATTTGGGGGAATGATATACCGATCACCCACCAGCAATTTGTAGACGACATCATGTTGTTCTGCACAGTATCTCTCAAGGAAGTAAAAAGAATGAAAAGTATCCTGGATCTCTTCATGGAAGCATCAGGTACTCAAATCAACAGGGAGAAATCTTGCACCTACTTCTTTAACACAACTGGAAATGTCAAAACTTATCTTACAAGAATCCTGGGATTTAGATTTGGAGACCTCCCCACCAAATATGTTGGCACCCCGCTAGCTCTAAATCCTCTAAAGATGGCTAATTGGCAATAAACCATTGAGAGAATTACTGGAAGACTGGCAAATTGGTCTTTTAGAACCCTAAATCTAGTAGGAAGAGTAGTCTTGGTCAAGGATCGTGGTGGGCATGTTTCTTTGATCATGTTTTATCCTCCTATCCGTTGGTGCCTAATACCTACAATCTTAGCCAATGAGCCTAAGAGTTTTAGGTTAAAAGAAAAGAAGAGAGGTGAAGGGGGTATATGATATAATGAGAACTACAAAATTATATAATTTTAGGTAGTCACAAAATTGCATTATGTAGTGTGTGTTTAGAATTACAACAAATAATAACATTCGTTTTGGGCACCAAGTTGTAAGAACAAATTTGACATCATTGCGTTGGATTTTTTCTCCATAATAGGGAATTGGACCTGGCACCATAAATAAAGCAACCAAGCCCTTTATAGAGTCTGGAAACAATGCTCATTCATGCATGTTAGAGAATAGCCTAAAGAGAAGCATGAACTCAACATAAATCATAATTGGATTGACAACTAATTTTTTTTATTACAAAATGCATTAAACAAAAGGTGATCCATTAAATGTAATTAAATTAGGTTGCTTAAGAGTTGTCACAATATCCATAATTCCAATTTTCACTTAGGAACAAGGTACTTGGATTATTGTTGTTGGGTATCAACATAACATTTAAAGATTAGTTTCATCACTATCTACTAGAAGGTTATTACATCATTTTCATTAGACCAACTTAGATCCATCTTAACTCTGGATCTATCAAATGCCGAGAGGGATCAGATTTCTCAAGGTGCAAATCTCTTTTTTGAGTGAAAAACTCGAGGAAAGGTTTGCACCACTAGAGATTTGATCCTTCTCGGTGCTTGATAAATCCAGAGTTAAGATGAATCTAGGTTAGTTTTAGTCATGTGCAGCCAAACAAAATCTAACGAACACATGATTAATTTTATCAAAACTATGTAAAATCATCTGATATTAATATAATAATTTTAATATGCTAAATATGTCTGAGATTAATCTGGTCATTTTAATTTTAAATTTTCTTAGTTACCTGAGTTTGTTGAGTGATAAATATTGTGAATAACTTTAATTATGAAAAATGATGAAATAAATTTTTTTAATGTAAAGTGATAGTGCAATAGTATTGAATGATAGAAAATGTGAGTAATAAGAATATCATAAATTACAAATAGTATTCATTGTGATTAATCTGAAACTATAATATTCTACTATTCTTATTGTCACCCTTGTTACTTTTGTTGTCTTTTCATATCGATTATATGATAAGGACAGGTTAAACCGTAATCATTTAAATCTTTAGCTCAATATATTGTAGTAAACATCATACCTTGTCTCCGTTTCTCTCTAATTTTAATAGGTTGAATTACTATAACACAAAAATCAATGAACATTGTCAATATTTTTTATGCTTACACTGAAATCAATGCACAATATTAATCCAATAACTTTAAAATTAATGTACCATCATACATCCAATTACATCAAATTAGAAATCAACATCTATGTTGAAATCAATGCATCTAATGCAAGAAAGGAAATAAGATTAGAAAACAACATTTACACTGAAATCAATGCATCTAATGCAAGCAATCAAATACGATTAGAAATCAACATTTGCACTCAAATAAATGCATCTAGTGCAAGTAAGAAAATAGGTTTATAAACCAACATCTACACTGAAAATCAATGCATCTAGTGCAAGTAAGAAAATAGGATTATAAACCAACATCTACGCTTAAATCAATGCATCTAGTGCAAGCAATCAAATAGGATTAGAAATAACCATCTACACTGAAATCAATGCATTCAGTGCAAGCAATAAAATAGGATTATAAATCATCTACATTGGAATCAATGCATCTAGTGCAAGCAATAAAATATGATTAGAAATCAACATTTACATTGAAATCAATGCATCTAGTGGAAGTAATCAAATAGGATTAGAAATCACCATCTACACTGAAATCAATGCATTTAGTGGAAGCAATCAAATAGGACTAGAAATCAGCATTTACGTTAAAATTTAGGCATCTAGTGAAAGCAATCAAATATCATTAGAAATCAACTACACTAAAATCAATACATCTAGTGCAAGAAATGAAATAGGATTAGAAATCATGTCCTAAACTGAAATAAATGCATCTATTCCAATAAGTCTTCTTCCCTCTCTCCCCTCTCCATATATATATATATATATATATATCCCTCCATCTCTCCTTATTTCTCTCTCTATGTCAACCCCCCAAACACACACGTTGTCTCACTCCATATCTACCAATCTCTCTATCCCTCTCTCTCTTCTCCCCTCTCTTTACTTCAATGTATATCTCTATCTCCCTTTGTCTCTCTATATCACCACTAAAACATACACTCTCTTTCTTCAATATATCTATCTATCCCTGGACCCTCCTCCTCTCTCTCTCTTTCTCTCTCTCTCTCTCTCTCTCTCTCGCTTCACCCCCCAATTTTGTTACCATATCCTTCCCTCTCTCCTCTATCCTTCTCTCCCCCATTCTCTCCATCTCTCCTTCTTTGTCTCTTTATATCACCTCCAAACATAAAAACTCTCTCTCCATCTCTCCCTTTTCACTCCCTCTCTCTCTCCACTTCTCACTCTCTATGTATTTCTTCTTCCCTCCCCCTCTCTCCCTCCCTCTCTCCTCCTCTCTCTCAAGTCCGCTCTCTCATACTTCCTCTCTCTCCCTTTCTTTCCTACCTCTCCCTCTCCAACTATATTATTATATCCCTCCCTCTCTCTTCCCCCATCTCTCTCTCTCTCTCTCTCTCTCTCTCTCTCTCTCTCTCGCTCCAACTATATTACTATATCCCTCCCTCTCTCCTTCTCTCCCCCCTTCTCTCTATCTCTCTTTCTTTGTCTCTTTATCTCACCCCTAAAAATACACTAACTCTCTCCATCTCTCCCTTGCAAATCCCTCTCTCTCCACTTCTCACTCTCTATCTATTTCCTTTTACTTCCTTCTCTCCTCCTCTCTTGCAAGTCCTCTCTCTCATCCTTCCTCTCTCCCAATTTCTCTCTTACCTTCCTCTCTCTTCCCTCATCTCTCTCTCTCTCTCTCTCTCTCTCCTACAATCCTCTCATTATATCCCTCCCTCTCTCCTTCTCTCTCTCCCCACTCCATCTTTGTGTCTCCCTCTCCCTCTCTTACCCTTCTCTACCTCTCACACTAACATCCCTCTTTCTCTCTCTTCATTCCTCCTCTTCCCTATCCTCAAGTTTATCTCTATTTCTCCCTTGTTACTCCCCATATCTCTCCACCTCTACCACTCTATGTCTTTGTTCTTTCCTCCCATGTATATCTAGAGTTAATATATATATGATATATTAATATGAATATTAGATTTAATAATAATAATAATATTAATCTTTCAATATTAATATTAGGGTTAATAATGTTTTTTTCTATGGTATTAATAGTAATTTTGCCCGTGGTATTTGGCCCATAGGCTTGGTATATAATTAGATGTTGATTTCTAATCTTATTTGATATATTTCTATTTGTTTATCATACCTCTTTATACCTTTTTTATATTTATCTATTTACCAAACCTCTTTTAAACATGGTATTTGACACATGATATTATTAATAATTTCTCCCATGGTATTTGGACCATGGTAGTAGGAATTATTTTATCTATTTACCATACCTTTTTTAAATATGGTATTTGACACATGGTATTATTAATAATTTCTCCCATGGTATTTGGCCCATGGTAGTATTAATTATTTCTACCGTGGTATTTGGCCCATTGGATTCACCTTTAAACAAAACATATTTTTTGAGCTTTAATAGATATAAAGAAGTTTATGGAATAAATATAAAAGGAGGTTTTATTTATTTTCCATACCTCTAGTTTATTTATGTTTTTATTTGTTTCCCATACTTTTAGAGAAAATATAAAAAAAGTGTTTTATTTATTTACTATACCTCTTGTTTATTTATATTTTTATTTATTTACCATACATCTTTTTTGAGTGTTGGTGAACCTCTTTATATTTTAAATTTATAGTGTTTTACATACTAATAATTAGATTGATTTTTAAAGAGGGCCAACATTAGGTTACAAATGTTAAATGTTAAGCATTACACTTAAATATACATTTATGTTTACATGTTTACGTTTTTATGCGAGATCTACCGCATACTGCGCTGCCCAAGAAATACAAAATTATATTTATAATTTATTCATGTTTCATTTTTGTAAAGTAATAAATAAATAATTGTTAAATATATTTATTTTTACTATACTTCAAAATTATATATACTAGCATAGATCCATATTTACTCTAGATCTACCAAACCCCGAGAGGGATCAAATCTTTATTCACTCTATGCTAGTTTGCAAATAAGGATACTTGATCCCTCACCGCACTTAGTAGACCTAGAGTAAAATGGATCTATTCTGGTTTAATTCCCCCTTTAAATAGGCTATATCACCTAAATAAAAACTAATTTTTGAGTGTTCGTAAATATAAAGTGAATTATGGAGTAAGTATAAAAAAATGTTTTATTTGTTTACATGGTATTTGGCTTATAGGTTTCACCAAAATAAAGCCTCATTTTTAAGGGTTGGTAATATATAAAGTGAATTATGGAGTAAAAATAATAAAATATTTTATTTATTTATCATACCTCAAGTTTATTTATATTTTTATTAAATTACCATATCTCTTTTATAAATGGTATTTGGACCATGATGTTTAGCCCATGGTATTAAAATTGTCTTCGGCCCTTAGACTTCAATAAAATAGAACCTATTTTTTGAGTCTCCTTAAATATGAAGATGTTTATGGACTAAATATAAAAAGAGGTTTTATTTATTTACCATACCTCTAGTTTATTTATAGTTTTATTTATTTTCCATACCTTTGCAGTAAGTATAAAAAGAGGTTTTATTTATTTACTATACCTCCAGTTTATTTATATATTTATTTATTTACCATACTTATTTTTTTTAGTGTTCATAAACCTCTTTATATTTTAAATTTATATTGTGTTTATAAATAATAATAATTATATTTATTTTTAAATAGGGTCAACATTACATTAAAAATGTTAAATATTAAACATTACATGTTAAATGTTTACATTTACATTTAGATTTAGATTTACACATTTATGTGAGATTTACCCCCATACCGGGTTATAGGGCTCTCGACCCAAAAAAATATATGTTTATACTTTATTCGTGTTTCATTTTTGTAAAATAATAAATAAATGATTATTCAATATATTTATTTTTACTATAATCCAAAAATATATATATATACCAACATAGATCCATCTTTACTCTGGATTTACCAAGCCCTGAGAGGGATCATATTTTTTTCACTCTATACTAGTTTGCATATAAGGATATTTGATAATAAAGATGGATCTATGTTTTTTTTTCTCAGTAAAACTATGCTACTAGATTATATTATATACAGAGAAACATTACATACAGAGAAACATTACAGACAGATAGACATGTTGCCCCAGGCCGACTGTGGCACTGTGGGCTTCCTTCCAGGGGCGACTTTTCCTTCTGGTTTGCAGCCAGTACATCAAAACACATGAAAGTTTTCTTTTCAGACCTTGAAAACCCACGCAGGGGCTATGAAGCCAAAATTACCCTCGCAGGGGCGACCTACTAACTGAAACAAAGCGTGCAGAAACCTGGACCCGAACCTAAAAAACGTAGACATAAACATATGACTAATTCCATACTCAGACACTGATAACAGACGAGACAGAGGACTAATGCAGAACCTGAACAAAAAGATGGTAGTCGCTTTCTGCTGCTGGGCGCTACTCCTCAGGCTTCTCCTCAACGATTGGAACCCATCCATACTCCTCAGAGGCGCCTTCCCCTTCTTCCTCTGCCGCTTTCCTGGAGGATGACGCTTCCGGTATCCGAGTTTGGGCGGGGGCCTGCTCCGGAGCTCCTCCCGGTCCCTCCTCATCAATTGCCTGATGCTCTGTGAGTGGCGGTGCCCCGCTGCCCTCCCCATCTTCATTGTCCTTAGTTTCCTTAACGAAGAGGACGGAGAGGTGAGCACTGAGGCTTCCCAGAGTAAAAACAGCGGTGCCAAATGCTGGAAGGGAGGGTTGTTCTGAATTGGGGCTACCCGCATCCATGAATTGGGAAGCCTGTAAGTGGGGAGCCCCGACCCTTCTATGACAGTAGCAGCAGCAGCAGTGGTGATGAATGTCTGCTGCTGGATGGCGTGAGGAGCTTCCTCGACCCGAGCCTCGTCGACAAGGCATCCGCTCCCTTGGCTTGACCATTTTGGTTGAAGATCTGACGGTGAAGAACAGAGATTTTGTTGCCGAAAGCTCCTGCTCGTGTCTCCTCCCAACGCTGCACAGCAATCCTTCCTTGCCTCTTGACAATAACACCATACAACCCACACCCCGGAGGACAGGCGCGAAGAATTCCACAACCACAACGCTCGTAGCATCCACAGCACTGGCCGGAAGAAGGAAATTGCCCAGACCAGCCTGCGCAGCGAGCCTCTCACTCTGAGAATGGTTCGACCCCCAGCCCATTTCAGATTTAAACCGCTCAACATTCTCTTGAGCCTTGAGCGCCATAAATGTGCTCTGAAACCGCACCAATTCACCTTAAACTTCATTGATCGCGCGGAGCAGAGGCCTCGGTATTTAATACCTTGGCGGCGTTCTGAATGTCCGTCCTGATATTCTCACAAGGTGGCACATGTTGGCCATGTGGCCTCCTGTCCTCAGCCGCGTGAACACCCGCATCCGGGGAGTCTGCTTCCTTTTGGATGAGGCTATTACAATCCTGGGCTTGGGGATGATTTTGTATGATGTCCGTGGTTCCTGAAAGAAGGACCTGGTCATTTCCTACCCCAATATTGGCCAGTAGATCAGCTATCTTATTGCCCTCTCTTCTTATGTGATTAAAGGAGACAGCTCTGTTAGTGCGCAGGTACTGTTCCATTTTTTTTAGCCTTGCTTCTAATCTCCAACTTGTGGCAATTTTCCTGGCTTGGGAGCCCATTTGAATGTGGGTTGCCATATTAATGAGAAGCTGCGAGTCCCCTTCCACAATCAGGGGTTGAAGTCTGAGATTTTCCGCTAGTAGGAGACCTTGCCAGAGGCCTTCTAGTTCAGCGGAGTTGTTGGTATCCCACCCCATGTTTCCATAGTAGATCTGTATAGGAGTGCCCAAATGGTTCCTCAGTATACCTCCGAATCCAGCAGCTCCCGGATTACCTTTGGAGGCTCCATCAAAGTTGAGTTTGAAGGAGTTGAGAGGGGGGGCTTGCCAGCAGCTGTTGTCCTTGAAGTTGCTTTTAGGAGGGCAAGGCTTGAAATCTTCTTGTGGCAGTTGCAGAAGCCAATTGTCCAGGATGTTTTTCTCATTATCCGCTGAAGGGAGATCCTCCTTCATCCAAGTGCGGAGCGACATGGTCTCTGTGAGATTGCCTTGTATCCTGTTCCAGATTTCTTCAATGGGAGAGCTCTTATTTTTGAAGATGCGATTATTTCTTTCCTTCCAGATATTCCATAGGACTATACCCAGGATGATTTTCCATAGGTGGTTGAGGATCTCACAGTTGTAGGGGTTTTTTGGCCATTGCCTAATGGTATTGATGATGTCATTGTCCTCTCTGCATCTCTTTTGGCATCTGAAGCTCACCTTTTCCCATAGCTGATTGGCCAAGGGACAGGTATCTAAGAGGTGCTGAAGGGTTTCTTCGTTTTGGAAGCAGTTATAGCATACAGAGGGGCCTTGGAAGCTTCTTCTCCTTAGTTTATCCCATGTGAGGATTCTTTTATGTCCTACCAGCCAGAGGAAGTAGGAAATTTTTGGCCATGGTCCGAGTTCCCAAAGTCTGCTCCATAGAGGATCCGTAGGAGAGGGGAAGTTGCAAACCAGCGTGTATGCCTCAGAAGTGGTAAAGGATCCTTTGGGTTTATAACCCCATCTGAGAATGTCGTGATCTTCATAATACCTTATGCGTCGTTTTCTTAGCTCCTTCTCTAGGTCTTCTATCTCCTGTGCATTTGTGCTGCTAAGAATTTGATTACTCTGTCTCCATTTTCTGTACCCGTGCTCCGTCTCCTGCGTCCAAAAGTGCTGGATTTTATCCTGTTGCCGCTCCTGTCTATCCGGAATCATGGTTGGAGGAAGAATATTAGTAAGTCTAGGCATTTGGTTCCAGGTGTCTGTCCAGTATCTTGCGGTGCTGCCATTCCTGATCTCCCAGAAACTATGCTGTTGAATTAAATGATAGTGCTGTTTGGCAGCATTCCAGATTAACGACCCTTTTTCAGTGGGGATGAACCTTATGATCTCTTCTTGAGGTCTGTTGTGGGCGTATTTGGCGGTCCAAATTTTTACCCATGGCTTGTCTGGGTTAGTGATCCAGTTCCACCAAATCTTAGCATTCATTATGGAGTTACTGAGCTCTGGGTCCCTTAGCCCAATGCCTCCCTTGTCCTTGGGCATGCAAACAGAAGACCATTTCACCAGAGCCCATTTGCGGTTTGTAGCCGAGCTGCCCCAAAGAAAGTCCCGCTGTATGCTTCTTATTCTTTTTAGGACCCACTTAGGGGCAGCTAGGATGGAGAAGAGGTAAAGAGGCATGGCTTGAAGAACAGATTTAATGAGCACTACCCGACTGGCGAGGTTTAGAGATCTGTAAGTCCAGAGGTTGAGGCGGGTTTCAAGCTTCTCTATGAGAGAGCTCCAGGCAGGCTGTTTGATTGCGGACGCAGTGAGGGGAGCACCCAGATATTTGGAAGGGAGGGTGGCAGAGGGGAAGCCAAGAATGCGGGTGACAGCAGCTTTAACTGATGGAGGAGTATGAAAGAAGAAAATCTGAGATTTGGAGGAGTTGACATGGGTGCCAGAAGCCTCTGAGAAGTCGTTGAGGAGAGATTTGAAGCGAGAGGCTTCCTGGACGGAAGGATAGCCAAATAGCATGGTATCATCAACAAATTGCTGATGAGAGGTGGCAGGGGTGTTGTGGACTGAAATACCTTTGAGCTGATTAGTATGGAGGGCGTGTTTGATGTGTCTGCCAAGACCTTCAGCCATTAGGACAAAAAGGAAGGGGGATAGGGGGTCGCCTTGCCTAATACCCCGGGATGGCTTGAAAGGACGAGAGGGTATACCATTCACCAGGACAGAGAAGTGAGTGGAAGTGATAAGGCTCATGATCCAGCGAATCCAGGTGGACCCAAATCCAAAGGCTTTTAACATTTGGTGAATGTAAGTCCAACTAAGCTTGTCAAAAGCTTTAGAAAGATCCAGTTTGAGAATCATACCTGCTTGTTTAGAGTGCTTGAGGGAGTGGATTATCTCGTGCGTGAGGAGGATGCCATCCATAATCTGTCGACCTTCCACGTACCCCGACTGTTCCGGAGAGATGAGCAGAGGTAGTAGGGGTTTTAGCCTGTTTGCTATGACCTTTGATATGACTTTGTAGATGACGTTACAGAGAGCGATGGGCCTGAACTTGTCCGGGGTGATGGAATTCTCCTCTTTGGGAATGAGAGTGATAAAAGTGGAGTTGAGGGAGGGGAGGAGCCAGCGCATAGCTCTGGATTCCTCCACAATCTGCCAAACATCCATCTTTATCATGTCCCAAAAGGCATGGAAGAATGTGGTGGTAAATCCATCTGGGCCTGGGGCCTTGCCATCTTTAAGCTGGGCCATTGCGTCGTCTACTTCCTGCAGAAGAATAGGTCGCATTAGAAGCTCATTGTGATCCTCCGTGATGATTTTAGGCACATTTCTGATGATTTTCTCAATAGCCTGTTGCCTGTCATCTATTGGTTCCCGATGGACATGTTGGAAGTGATTTAGGAGGGCCTCTTCGATTTCCTCATGCTTCTCGACTTTTTCCCCTGCCTGATTCTGGATGAAGGGGATAGTATTGTGCATTCTTCTCTGCACCGTGGTTCTGTGAAAAATTTTTGTGTTGCGCTCCCCCTCCTTCAGCCACCTGACTCTTGATTTTTGCCTCCAATAGATTTCCTCCTGCTTTCTCCTTTCTTCCAGCTGACTGTGAATGAGCCGCTCCTGGTTCAGGGTGGATTCTGTGTGCCCCTCTGTGCTTATCTTCTGTTGGAGATTCGCCAGTTCTTGATTCAATTCTTGTTGCGCCTTGAAAATATTGCCAAAGGTTTCCCTGTTCCATATTTTTAGTTGATTTTTTAAAAATCTTAGCTTCTGTTGGAATTGATACATTTTTGCACCTTCTGGGGGAACGAAGGATGCCCAGGTGGTCTTGACGAAATCCTTGAATGCAGGGTTCGAAAGCCAGAATCCCTCGAAGCGGAAGGGTCTTTTTGTCAAATCCCCTGGTCTCCTCCATTGTAAAGCAATCGGCCAGTGATCCGACCCGGTGTGTGCCAAGATTTCTGCTGATATATCTCCTCCTAGGTGCACCGAATTGTCAGAGATGAGAAAGCGGTCTAATTTGGAGGCGATTTGGGATTTGCCAGCTCTGCGGTTGCTCCAGGTGAAGGTGCCATTGCAGAACGGCAAATCGATTAAGGACGCATTTTGGATGAAGTCCCTAAAGCGAGCAACTTCCGGCTCCATTCTGATCCTCCCGCCTGTCTTTTCCTCGCTGTTGGTGATCATATTGAAGTCCCCTGCCACGATCCATAGTGGGTGTCTTCTATTATTGCTTAGAGCTTCTATAGTGTCAAGGAGCATGATCTTGCTGCCTGTGTCTTGTGGAAAATATACATTTGATAAATTACCATGAATATTGGTGCCTAGAATGTGGAAGGCTGCCTGTATGAGGTGGTGAGAGGCATGAAAATCTGTTAGTGTTACCGCTTGAGTATTCCAAGCGATAGCTAGTCCACCTGAGGCTCCCAAGGCGTCTACGGCTACCGATCGACAGCCTGGCCATGCTTTTGAGAGTATGTTGCCTAGGGTAGAGCTATTGCATTTGGTTTCCTGGAGAAAGCACATCTGCGGCTTTTCCATTTTGATCATGTTTTTTAACATTCTTAGTTTCCCTGGGCTGTTAAGCCCTCTTAAGTTCCAGGATACAAGCTTCATGGATTAACTATTGTTGGAGGGCCTGTAGTACTTTGTTAACTTTGCATATCTGCCTGAATCTACCAGGATTTTTCCCACCTCAATAGTTCGCTGGAGGTCTGTTTTCCTTCCCCTCTTTTTGGAATCCTTTGGACGCAGGCTGCCATCCCAATGACTGCCTGGTTGTATCCTGAGCTGGTTTTGATGAAAGGCTCTTGAGATGACCATTTCGAGCTTGTCGAGTTGAGGCTCAGAAATGGAGTCATATGCTCGTTTTCTACATGCTTGTTCCAGCTCCAGAATGTCCAGACCATATAGATCTATGCTCTCAGGCTCTTCTTCCATTTGCTGCACATTGTTGCTATCTTCTATATTGTTCTCTGAGTCCTGAGGTTCTTCTTCCTTCCCGTCCACTTCCATGTTCTTTTGAATCTCCACTGGATCTTTCTGACTTCTGCTTAGGATAGAAGGGGAGATGATGGGGGTGTGAGATTTGGGGGGGGGATCAGAGGGAGGAGGGTGGGAGGAGGAAGAAGGGCGCGAGGGGATGGGTTCAGAGGTCAGTGGTTGATCCTCAGGGGTATGAGCAAGTATATCAAAGCTGTTCTTGGATGCTGGATCTTGGGGTCTGTTAGGCTGGGGTTTAGTACCATTCTGAGGCTTCTTATGCGAACGCTTTCGGCTTGTGACTTTGGTGAAGCCGTCATGGGATGGGTTATCAGAAGAGGCAGGGGTGTTGACTTTGGCATTTAGGGGACAGTCCCTGAAGAGATGCCCCAGTGCATGGCATTTCCTGCACCTGAAGGGGACGTGTTCGTAGTCAAGCGGTTGGATCCATTCTTCGTCTCTGTGGGCAAGAGTTATCGATTCTGGTAGAGCTTCATTCAGGCGTATAAAAACACAGATGCGAGCATAGGAGACGTACTTACGCGATTTAGTTTCTTCTGCCGCTCTGATGTATGTTCCAACTCCATTTCCAATACCCTTGAGGATTTCTTCTTCCCAGTATTCATCTGGTAGGGAGTATAACCTGATCCATACCGGAGCCCAGGTTAGGTCTTCTTTATCTGGGTTGAATCTTGGAATCCATTCCCGCAGATATAGACCTGCTGCATTAAAAAAGTATGGCCCTTCTGCCAGGACTCTGTATTTGTCCTCAAGACAGAAGAAAATAGCGGTGAAGAAGCCTTTCGGCCCCAACTGAAGAGTAACATCTCCTTTGGGTTTCCATTTCGCCGCAATCCAACCATATAAAGCTCTCTCAGTCGGCCAAAATCCTATGAACTTCCCAATGAGGGCATGATCCGTCATGTACTCTATTCTCCTTTCTATTATGTCACCGGGCAGCTCTATTCGTGGCCGTTCTTTGGCCACTGGTCGACATGTAGATGAGGAGACTTTCGGGCTTTGATCTGGAGCTTCTTGTCTTTCTTGCGCATTGCTGTCCTTGTTTTTCCGATGTCCTGTCTCCTTTTCAGTGCTTTGCTGCTGTTTACCTTTGTTCAGGACTTCTGGATCTACTGATCCAAAAATGACCGTATGCTCAGGCGCGTGCTGTGAAGGGGAGGGCTCTGACGCCCCCCCCTGAGGCTGATCCATTGCCTCCTGCTAGTACCCTGCAGCCCTGTCACGCTGCAGTGAGGAATTTTGCAGAGATTGTGCGTCTTCTCTCAGAGCCGTCGGCGCCGTTGGGGGTTTCCCTGAACCCTAGTTCCGCTCTCGTGGTCTCCTCAAGATGGATCTATGTTAGTTTAGTTCCCCTCTTTAAATAGGCTACATTCCATGTGAATACCATGGGTCGATACCATGTGTCATCTTTATTTTTATTAATATTAATATTAGGGTTAATAATTTTTTTTTGCATGGTATTAATAATAATTTGGCCCATGGTATTTGGCCAATATGATTCACCTAAATAAAATCTCATTTTGAGTGTTCGTAAATATAAAGTGAATTATGGAGTGTGTATATATATATATATATTATTTTTTTGAACCATAGCTCTCGTTTATTTATATTTTTATTAATTTACCATACCTCTTCTATAAATATGGTATTTGACCCATGATATTAAAATGGTATTTGGCCCATAGGCTTCACCTAAATAAAACTTCTTTTTTGAGTCTCCTTAAATAGACTAAATATAAAAAGAGGCTTTATTTATTTACCATACCTCTAGTTTATTTATATTTTTATTTATTTGACATACCTTTGGAGTAAGTATAAAAACATATATTTATTTACCATACCTCTAGTTTATTTATATTTTTATTTATTTATCATACCTATATTCTTTTCGTGTTCATAAACCTTTTTATATTTTAAATTCATATTGTATTTATAAATAATAATAATTAGATTGAATTCTAAATAGGGCCGATAGTAGATTAAAAATGTTAAATGTTTACATTTACACAATTATGTGAGATCTACCCCATACTCAGCTGTAGAGGGCCTCTCGGCACAATAAACAAAATAGATTGAAGCATGCCAAATTACAATTCTCTCAAATTAAATTGATGGGTTAAGAATCACTATACAGTGTCAACTACCAAGGCTTTAAAAAAACCCAAACATATGAAGGATTTCCTTTAATGGTCATGTAAAATATATGTCATCAATTAGATAGCTTCATACCCAACACAATTAATTTTCCTTATTACTTTATTTTAGAGGAAACACCAAAATGTCTTCTTTATGGGTTCATAAAATTTCTCCTTTATGGGTTCACAAAGAGAAAATGGAGTTTAATGTGATGGGCACGTGGTCACTATATTTGTTGTCAAACTCATTGGATAATGGAAATTTATTACCAATATTTGATAATTATTTTTGGTAGAATGACAATTAAGAAATTGAATGGTTAACTTAGCCACTGTATGGGTGCATTTGTTTCTCAACTATAATTAAATGATTGCACTTGATACACTCATTTCAATGTAATGTTGATTTATAATCTTATTTTATTGTTTGCATCATATGCATGCATTTATATCGATGTAGATGTTAATCTATGATATGTTGTGATGTAAATATATTTCATCTATTTTAATGTATACAAAAATTGATTATTTGAATTGATTTCTATTATAATAATAATACTAATTAATATATAGTTTACTCCATAGATTGAGTGCAATTTATCAATTGATCAAGAAGCTTCAATTACCAACACCATTTATATATATATCATAATATATTGTTTTGATACCTTTCCTTCTTCCTCAATGAAATCTACAACTCTACTTGAATTGAAATTCCTTGAGAGACATATTATGAAAATCAAGAAAGAGAATATGATTTATATTTGTGATAGACAACATGAACCACAACAATGAGTTATTAGTGTGCACAATTTAAAACGAAATATTTTAAATATATTCAGAATTATTAGATTCATGCTAGTGTACTACGGAAACCATCCTATATCTATCTTAACTCCATATTTATCCAACAAAGAAGGATCACATTTGTAGAGATGAAAATATTTCCTCAAATTTTAACTCCATATTTATCCAACAAAGAAGGATCACATTTGTAGAGATGCAAATATTTCTTCAAATTTTGTACTCAAAAAGAGGTTTACACATTCTTTATCTCTCTCAGTGCTTGATAGATCTTTGAGTTAAGATGGATCTAGGATTATTAAGTCAACTCCATGTTACCCACCTATAAAATTACACATCCTCTTACACATCCTCCTCATATTAGATTATAAAAATCACAAAACAATGATAAGTATAAGAGCTCCATTTTTCTATAAGGTGATGGTAAACAATACATTTATTAAATGGTTAGATGATTTTATACTAATATAATGAATACTCAAACTAATCTTTTCATATTGAATGCATAGGATTCAAGGATTCTTAAAGAGCATCTGTGTTGGATAGGGACGCTAAGAAATATTATAGAAAACTTATTTAACGCATATAGATTGTAGATAAACGAGATTTGAAATAGTGACTAGCAAAATGCTAATAAATTTGTTTTCAATCTTGTGATATGTGAAACACACTATTAAATTTAATTAGTGATTTTTTTAAAAAAGTCTCAAAATCTATTTTCAAGAAACTCTAGAGTTTTTTAACTAAAAAAAAGTACAAAGCAAAAAGTAAAATTAAAAATTAAACATAAAACAATCCAGAAACCTTTTAATGTTGATTAAAAAGTTAAAATTTACAACCATCACAAAGACTTACGCAATTATTGAAAATTAAAATTAAAAATTAAATATGAAACAATCCAGAAACCTTTTAATGTTGATTAAAAGGTTAAAATTTACAACAATCACAAAGACTTATGCAATTATGGAAAATTAAAAAAGTCCCAAAGCACAGAAACTTGGAAAGTTGTTAACCTAAAAGAGACTAAAAGGTAAATGGGAAAATGGAAAGTTAATCATAAAACAATTTTAATATCCGTCGGTGTTGATCAAAAAGTTAAAGTTTAAAATCATTGCAAAGGGGCGATTGGCTTAGTGCAATCCCAGATAAAAAAGTTAAGGTTTAAAATAATTCTAAAAACATGATGATAAAAAAGTTAAGGTTTAAAATAATTCTAAAAACACGATGAATGGCTTAGTGTCTTAAAAATTAAAATTTAAAATAATCCCAAAAGCTTAATGATTGGCTTAATGCCTTTGATTTCAAGATAGAACTTACAAAAGGTAGGGTAATATTTTTTAATAAAAAAAATCAAATTTTGTAAATGCGTTGCAAGAATGCATTAGATTTACATGACAAGTTCATAGTCGAAGAGTTCCAAGGCAATGAAGGTTTTGGTAGTTTTAAATATCAATTCATTTTCGAAGATATGCAAAATGAGAAAGGTGTAGGGTGTGGCAAATGGGATTTTTTTTTTTTTTTTTTTGGGAGATCTTATGAGAATCCTCAACTTTTGGGTGGGAAAATTTTTGATATGTCTTTTGATTTGGATATTAAAAAAGGTTTTGCATAAGTTTAAAAACTTCATTTTTTTTGGAAAATGTGATAAAAAAATAAATGTTAACAATTTTTTTTGGGAAATGTAATAAAAAAATAAATGTTAACAAATTTGAGACATAATAGTATGATAGTTTAAATTTTATTAACAAAATAATATAATAAAAATTATAATAAAAAAATATTATAAAACAAAATAATAATATTATAAAATAAAAATTTATTAATAAATTAAATAAAATATAAAATGAATGGGTTAAAATTGTGATAGTATCATACAAATATGTCAATTATGATTATCACAAAAACCAATATTAGGAGAATTTAAAATGGCATTTTTTAAGATAAAGTGTTTTACATTTTAATGATACAAAACTCTAAAATATAAAGTGGTAAAAAAAAAGTCTCTAAATGAAATATCTCAAAAGTACTAGTTGATATATCAATGGCCATGAACATGAAATTTGATATACTCTTTGTGCTTTATTTATTTAACAAGCCACACAATTAAGTATAGCTAAAAATAAATAGCTTGTTATAGGGCATTAATTGAAGGCCGCGATATATGTCCACCATTTAATTTTGGCCTTGGAAAAATTGAATGGTAAACATATATAGCCGCAGCTCAACTAGTACCTTATATAGTATGCTAAATATTTATTGCCATTAATCATAGCTCCACCTCTAGCAATAGAAACTATGGTATAAAGTATTGAATGCCTTAACAGTACTATGACGAATCCTACTTTGTATACAGCTTGACCATCACCATCCCATTCCATATGGAGATCACCATCCCATAGCATAGGAAATATCAATCGCCCTAATGGCTTAGTGCATAGTGTACATACATTATGAAGATATGTACCAAAAATTCTTCGGAATTTTCGGGCAGCTGCATTACTCAGGCGCCAGCTCGCTTCATTGCTCTGAGCCTCTAGCATGCATCACTACTCCGTGCCTATGAGTTACCCATGCTCCACTTATCCTAAGTCAACAAGGTTATGCTATGGACACTGCTGGAATGCTGTATTATAAGAAAAGGCTATATGTGCCCAATCAAAATAGCATTAAAAACTTGATTTTGGATGAATTTCATAAAAATCACTATGCTGGACACTCAGGATATCAGAAAATGATCACTACACTCCGAAAAAGAATATTATTGGCTGGGTATGAAGAAAGATGTGGCTGAATACTTGGCACATTGTCTGAAGTGCCAACAAATTAAAGCAGAACACCAACACCCTGCGGGGTTATTACAACCATTACCTATTTCGAAATGGAAGTGGGATACCATCTCTATGGACTTCATAACGGGTTTACCCAATTCAAAGAAAAATAATGACTCCATCATGGTGGTGGTGGACAAGTTAAGTAATTCAACACATTTTATACCTGTGCAATCTACTTACAGAACTGTGCAGATTGCCCATATTTTTATGCAGACGATATTTAGGCTGCATGGGTTACCAAAAACAATAATTTCAGACCGTGATGTACAATTTATATCGGTCTTTTGGAAAACATTGTTTGGAGGATTGGGGACTCAGCTGAATTTCAGTACATCTTATCACCCTTAGACTGATAGACAAACATAACGGGTGAACCAGGTGATGTAAGACATGTTAAGAGAATATGTAATGCAGCAACCAACGAAGTGGGAAGACTATCTACACTTGGTCGAGTTCAAGTACAATAATGGCTATCATACATCATTGCAAATGAGCCCATTTGAAGTATTGTACGGGCGGAAGTGTCGTATGCCCTCAAGCTAGGGTGGACCGGAAGACAAATTGATGTTAGGTTGCGAAATGCTCAACGAAATGAAGGAAATGGTTAAAAAGGTACAGTCTAATCTAAAGGCAGCTCAGAATAGGCAAAAGAACTTTGCTGACTGGAAAAGGAAGTTTAAAGAACATCAAGTCGGTGATCATGTGTATGTGAGAATTCAAGCAAAAAAGAGCACATTACAATTGAGCGGGGGCGCTAAGTTGGCAACCTGATTTTGTGGACCTTTTTAGGTCTTGGCAAGAATTGGGCCGGTAGCATACTAGTTCACTCTGTCGAGTCATATACGAGTCCACAACGTCTTCCATGTTTCCATGTTAAAAAAATATGTTTATGATCCTAAGCATGTAATCAGCTGGCAAGATATACAGGTAAGAAATATCTCCGGTAGAGCAATCTAAATGAGTTTTAAAAAAACTGATTTAAGATGTTACATGTTTTAGGTCGAGTTAGAAGGAGAAATCTTGGTCGAGCCACCGAACATCCTCAATCAGAGAGAAGTAATGCTGTGGAAATGAGCTATTACCTAGGTTAAAGTGCAGTGGCAGCACTTTGTGCCAGATGAGGCCATCTAGAAGATGAAGAGCTCATGAAAAAAGCTTATCTAGGGCTGTTCATGGCCAAAAGACATCGGGACGATGTCCAATTTCAGGAGGGGGAGATGTAATGCCCCGGGAAAAATGTAAATATTTGGTTTTACTGTGGTAAAATACAAACTGAATCTGATATTATTATCTGTTTGAAATTTAATAATATTTGTTTTTATTATTAAAGATAAGAAATGTTTTTCTTTTAAGAGCTGGTAACTTCTCAAGGAGGAAGTTTTGGGAAAAGAAAGTTGCTGTGATTGCAACCCTAACTACCTCCCCTAACTAGAAGAGTTTCTAGAGAAAAGGAAGAGATGGGAGGAAAATCTGCACTGTAGGGACAGGCAGAGGAAAGAAAGAGGCTAAGTTTGGTGATGATCAGATAGTCATGCACAATGTGCAAGTAACTTGCAGAATACTGTTGTCTAGCAAGTAAGCTAGGGGGGAGATTCTGGTCCTGAGTGACGAATCTCATGGTTGGGCGATTGAGAGACAGTAGGAGTCCCAGGCTTAGGTGAATCTTCAAGGAGATATTTCTCAGCTGGAAAGACCAAGTAAGTAAAGAAAACCTCTAAGGGAAATTGTTGTGTAAACTTTTTCATGTATCATACTTCTATTAAAAGAGGTGCGGAAGGCTTTTCTACAGAGAATAGTAGAGGAATCTGAGAGGAAAGATGGGTGTCCTCTCTCATATATCTTTACAAATATTTGAGATAGTAGTTTGTGTAAAAGTAATTATGTTTATTTTTATTTTTATTTTGAACTGGAAATAATTGCATGAGAAGTTTGTTGTTATCTGACAATAAACTATTTGTAGAATTCAAAAACAATATAGCAGACTCAGGTTTAACATGAAACTATTCTTGTAGAGGATAAGAAACAATATAGTTAATTAACAGAATGACCATACGAGAGCACTTTCTTTAAACGTGCAAAACACGAAAAATGCAGGAAAAATCTAGAGGGCATTTTCAAACCCTTGGAACACTATCACCGGAGAGGTAATTATGATAGTTCCCAAAAGAAACTCAGAGAGACAAGCAGACCCGCATGTATCTCGAACCCAAAACCAAACCGGTATCTTTACATGCATGTAACCAATCTAAAATTCGATAGTGTAGCAAATCATGATAACAGTTAAAAAAACATAACTAGAGCACTGTGTAGCGGATTAATAACACAGAAGGATAAGTAAATGCTACACGCTCAAGGGAAACAACAAATACCCATAAGAGATTAGACTTAAAATTTATATGCCTTAGTCACAAGATCTGTTAATCTTAAACCATAAATGTCCAAGCCAGAGACTGCGTACTCAGAGATTCATAAAAACGCGCAGAACATACACAAAAGTATTTCTTTGGAATCGAAAACCTTGAACTTAAATATTCAGTAAACTTTAGAACAATTTTTATAATCTAAGATTCCTGAAAAAATACAAATCATAACTAGCAAAGAAAGAAGCCTTAAGAGTTCTGGCATAACTCGACATGCTTATTAAAATTTACCATATACAGTGGACCCAGGTTCCATATCAGAAAAAGGAAAATACGAGTATGTCTTTAGCTCAACAAGAAACTGGAGAAAAGCTACAGTGGGCTCAACCCAGAAATTATAACCATAATAGTACTTCTTTACAATGGTAAATTAAACAGCTTATCAGCAAAACAAATGAACAGGCCCGAGGGCATAAAGGTCTGGTGGTGCGCGAGAATAACCAAGGCTATGGACCAGAGTATTAACTGGGATTCAAACCCCATTAACCCTGGAAGGAGCCATAGAGAAACCCTGACAGGAATTATAGCATTCACAACCAAATCAGAAACATTTAAGAAGTAGAAAACATAAAACTTGGGTCGGATGGCTCTAAAACTGGAAGAACCCCTTCACCTCAAATGACCCAGAACTTGCAAATATGCTTACTCGATAGCCAGCACTGAAGGGTAGGACCCGATGAGCTTCGTCCAGGACCCTTTGTAACATCTTGAGGTCGCTAACATATTCCCTCGACCGATTAACAAAGGAAAACAATGATCTGTTAGAGTCTTGAAAAACAAAAATATAAAGATAGCCAGAGAGAAAGGAATTCAAGTACTTAAGATTCTGCAAATGATAAACCCTTACCAGAATGCTTACAGCTGCAAGAACCAGGTCGAATACAGCCTTTGAGCTTAGAGGTATGCCCATAGACCCTTTGATCCATTTGGCGCGAAGGACAAAAGGCGGAGCTGAAACAAAACACAGTGCAAATGGATAGAGAGTCTCCACATTGTCAGATAAACAAGGGTTGAAAACATCGAACCAAGCGCAGCCCTCGGATGGGCGTTGATTAATCCTCACCGTCGATGAAGGGAGAAGCCTGAGGGGCACAAAGTCAGAGTGTACGCTAGCCCATACCCCATCACATGACAGAGTCGATGAAAAGTAAATACCAAGCCATGTGTTAGGAGCAGACAGCGCCGGTAGCTAGATGGCAAAGGGGTGAGAGTACCCAGCGTTAAATGCGATCTTCAAATATTCTACCGGAGAGTTTTTAGTCGACCCAAAAACAAATTCTCTGATATTTCATGAAATGGTGTATTTGATATTTAAGTGTTATGTAAAGTTTAATATGTAAAGTTTGAGGTTAAACAAGGTTTGACCTATATGTAAAAAAAAAAATTATAGGGTAAGATTACATGACGTAGGTAGGTACATGACAAGTGGTATCAGAGCCAAGTTTACAAAACTGAGGCCTCTGGAGAATTCATGGAAAGAAAGAATATATATATATATATATATATATATATATATATATATATATATATATAAAAAGTATACTCAATTTAATTCTAGTTTATTTTTATTCGCATAAACAGTTAATGCGTTAATCCTTCTTTTGTTTCTTTCTTATGCTAAGAACAAGAAAACATAAGACAACCAATATGAGAAGAGCAGAGAGTGTTCCACATAGGTTTGTGGTGGGTCAGGGACCTGCAATAGGCCCTGAAAATAACTCAGAATTATGGGTATAGCTTGGAGAGGAGGCTCGCAATACGAACCTTACAATATTAGAGACAATACAGGAGTTGAAAAATGAAATGGCCCGATTGCGGTAGGATAACACAAGGTTAACCATGGAACATGAAAGGATTATAAAGAGCCTATCTAACAAGCAGAATCAACAACCGCTGAATCTCAGCGCTGAGAAGCAAAGGGTGTTGGAGGAGCAAAATCACCACACAGAACCAGAAGAGTCAGAAGGAAGGGAGGAAGAACGAGAAGAACGATCTGATAATGCTTCCGAGCAACAGACATAAAAAAGGCAACAGATAGAGTCGCAAGGGGAGTTTCGTAAGATAAAACCGCCACACTTTGATGGAGAATTGGAGGAAACAGTCGAGGCTTGGTTGATTAATATGAACAAATACTTCCATCTATATGAATACGTTCACAACCTCAAGGCACGGTTGGCCATTTTCCAATCACAGGGGAAAGCCACCCTGTGGTGGGAAGAAGTTAAGATTGTAAGAAGAGTAAGTGAAAAAAATATAAATTGGGAAAATTTTCAAAAATACTTAAGGAAAGATACCTGACCGAATGTTTTCATGACGAAAAAGCAAGAGAATTCCATCACCTACGACTGGGACAACAAACAATGGATGAGTTTATCGCTCATTTTACTTCATTGCTCCGTTATGTGCCTTATATTCGAGAGGAAAAGGCTAAAGTACAGAGCTTTGTCAGTAGTTTACCTTTGACCATGAGGGAAAGAATTGAGTTTGATAAGCCAAAGACGATGAATGAGGTAATACGTAAAGCCGGGATTTGTTATCAACAAAGTAAATAGAAGGGAGAAATCCTAGGTAAAAGGTGGGTTGATAAGAGAAGCAACAAGTTGGCTAGAAATATTAAAGGCAATCGAGGTGGTGGTAACAAAGGATTTTGCCAAGGAGCAAAATAGCAGAAATATATAGAAGAATCCGCTCAGACTAAAGCCACCCATTGAGTCCAGAATCAGCGAACAACCTGGAAAAACAGGCAATGAAGGGACAGCAAGGCCTCTAGTGCAATGTTGGGGCTATGGTGGGCCTCATTACGTTAAAAATTTTCCTCAACGAAAGGGAACCGAACAGGTTTCCTAGATCTATGAAGCATTTATAATTGGCAGTGTAGGACGTAGTTTACCAAGGATTAATGCTGCCCTGGAAGATCATCAGGCAGAGTGCCAGCTGACCATGGTGGAGTTTGAAGGTAAGATCTTAGACCTTACTGTAACTGTTTTAATTAATCTTGGAGCTACATTAAGTTATATTAGTCCTAAGGTTGTGGAGCATTGTAAATTACAACCTTTTAAATTTAAAGACCCTTGGCTAGTACAGTTGGCAACAGAGGCAAAGAGACGAGTGCTCCCTAAGGTCAATAACTGCCCTTTAAAGATAGCAGGACAACCGTGGTGGCTGATTTAAACGTGCTTCCCCTTGGTTCGTATGATGTATTAATTGGTATGGACTGGTTAGAAAAACACTGGTCCATTATAAACTGTAAAACAAAGACTATTTGTTACAAAGATGAGCTTGGAGCAAAGCAAGAGATGCAAGGAGTTAAGTGGCGAGTGTATATTCGGCCAATAACTACCTCTCAGTTGGAAAAATACATTAGGAAAGGATGTCAGATTTATGCCATCCATATTTCCAAAAAAAGCCATGAAGTGTGCTGGTCCAAAGGCCACTGTTGTATTCCAATTTTGATGAGTTGTTCCAGTTTTGAGGAGTTTTTAGAGGTAGGTCCAAACGGTTTAATCTTGGTCTCCCTAAGTTTCAATTTCCTGTTTTAGAATATAGAGAATAACATCTGTCCAAACAGTTTAATCTTGGTCAGATTTATAGATAGGTAGAGAACCAAGGGGACCCAACTGTTTAATCTGGGCCCTGGCAGAAATAAGTGTAGATTTAGATAGGAAATATTCAAAAGAAAAAATTGTAAATCTGGGTTTGCAAGTCTAAAGTGCACCCAGCCAAAAAAAAAGAAAAAATGTTAGGAGAGTAGGCTGGGTAGGTAGCTGTGTGGTTGCAAAATGATAATTTGTGATCAATTTTGTGTTTCAAAGTGATTTATCTTTACAGATCACAGTGCAGGCAGTTCTCATGCAAAAGGAACTCAAAGGTGGACATCACTAACTCCCTTTCTTCTAATTCCCCAAGTCACTTACTAACTTCCCAAAGAGGTCAAGATCTGCTTGATTCCTCTCAGTTTCATCATCATCCATATCAGTTGCCTTGGTGAAGATCTGCTTCACTCAAGGATCTCAGTTCTTTACAAGTTATTTTCCCCAAAATTTAGCCTAAGTTCCCTGACCTTAGCGCCTGCTTATCACCTCCATATTAACTACTAACTCTAGTATATAACTCCTTATCAGTTTTCCCCCCTTCCCCTACTAAAACTATGTATATAACTCCCCTATGAAAATATCCCCTCCCTGGCAATATAGCCATATTTTCTCCAAGTCCGGGAAAAAAATGGTCCACCTGGGGCTGTTTTTATCCCATCCGAGTCATAACAAGGGTTAGATGATACCTAGTCATGCTAACAACCTCTCCTCTAGCCCTTAAACCCTCAAAAACCCACTTTTTACCCCCTTATCCTAAGTTTTGGGCATAAATTGCTAAACCTGCGCGCATTAAACCCATAAACCCCCATTCCCTAAGTCTAAACCCTGCCGCGCGCATATTAAATTCAGAATATTCCTTGAATATTCCCCGCCCTAACTCCCCGCCGCTTCACATTCGCCGCCAGCCGTCCGATCTTCCTGCGCCCAGATCAACAGTTGGCAGGCCGTCCCATCTCCGAACCGCCCGAAGGTTAGTGTCCGGGAGATGGGCGGTATTTCTGCCGTACCTCCCGCCACGCGTCACCACCTGGGCTGTGGCGGAGCCCCCCTGACGAAACCACCCTCCCCCGAAGGCGGTGCACCACAAAACCGGAAACCGCCTCCTGCCAGTGACGTCACCTGCCTACGTCACCCCACCGTCGAGTCACCTGCCACGTATCCTGCCCATGTGTCCCTGCCACCGTACATGCCACGTCACTGTCCGTACAGGATGATGTCATCATGCTGACATCATCCCGCCACGTCATCATGCTGACGTCATCGCTGACGTCACCCGCCATACGAAATCACATCCTCTGACATCATGCTGATGTCATCATCACTGTTTGGGCGCAAAGGCGAAAATCGCACTCCGGAGTCCCGGAATCAGTTTCTGAGGCAGTTTTTAGGCCGAAATGGGGAATCTTCAGGGAATATTTTTATTATGCAGCCCCCAGGAAGCCCGAAAGGCGCCGAATGAGCCATTTTTCTTTGCGAGGCACTCAGGAAGGAGCAGAAAGCAGTTTTGAAGGAAACATAAAGTCGAACAACAGCCATTAATTTGTGATTAGACACACAGCACGTCAGAGCAACATCCCGATTTATGGCCAAAGAGTATCAGAGGAAGAAGAAGAGCCAAAGAGTATCAACAAAGATTTTTTAGGGGCTCGAAGCACCTGTGCATTAATGAGTCCCTCAGAAAGGTCAAGTCAGGAGGCGTAAGCCCATCAGAGCTCTTAAATCACAGTCAAAAGCATTCAATACCGCCGAACAGCAAGGGAGCAAAGACCGATGCGCAGTTATGACAGACGAACAGCACAGAGCCACCAGGACAGACATTAACTCATTTTGATACAGCTGCCCCCAGCATGGCTCAAATATATTTTCTTGCATTTATTTCTGGATAAGATTAGGTTAAAGTAGTCAGTTTTCTTTCAGACCTGTTAGGTCAGTTGTAATAGATAATTTTGTATAATCTTCCCTATATATACCACCCTCTGTATTGTTTAAAGGGTTGGTTGGTTGATAGTCTTGAGTAGAGACTCACACTGTATACCTGATATGTTTTCTGTAATCAAAGACTGCTGAAAATCTTGGAGGAATGACTGTCTGCTCTGTGTCTAATGGTTTGAAGAAGTGAATTTGGAATTCTTGTGCTACAACATGATTCAATAAGTTCTCCTACCTCTGTTTTTCCATTGATATACCATCTTAAATAGCAGAAAGAAAGAATAGTCTAGACTTGGTTTAACTACCCTCTATGCTCATTTTCTGTTGTTTCTTTATGTTTTCCTCTGGATTAGTCATGAATATGAATTCCCTATGGCTCATATTTCCCCTAATTCATTCATCTTTGACAGTTTTTTAGGAATTCTTAATTGCTCCTAGATAGAGCTCATTCACCTTCCCCCTTTTAAGCTGAGTGAGAGATTCTTTGTTGCCTCTCATTCCTTATCCTTCATTCCATCCTTTTAAGCTTAAGTGTTGTTTCATGAGCAGCTACCTTGCTCCTTATTTCTCTTGTGACCAAGAAAACGCACCAACAGTCTGACTCCTTGACTCCACGCCCAATGGTTTGAAACTTACCAGACTATGTTTTTCCTCTTTACTTGAGACATCTTCCTTCCCACCAAAATCAAAACAAAAACCCCTGAACTCAATAGCTAGCCTAAAATCATTTTCAACAAAGCTAAATCTGAAAGAGAGAGCCCTCTCTCACTACAGGTAGGCTAGGACCTGCAGCCCAAATTTGGTTTCTGGTTACCTCGGCCGTATTCCCTTGGGAGTCAAAGGGAACAACCTGAGTGATAACATAATGGCGACTCCACTGGGGAACTCACCTGTTTGTTATTGTAAAAATCCCCAATTTTGACCAGTTTGCCTTTCTCTTAAAAAACTTTTTGAAAAATCCCAAAACAAGAAATCAAAATAATCAGAAAAATCTCAAAAAATCTCGTTTCCTGGAGAAGATTTCCCTTTCTTCAGAATTATTTTATGCTTGGATCTGGTCTGTGTTGGTGGACAGAGATCAGACCCCTCAAAGTTGGTTTATCCACCTGGCGACTCCACATCATCCTCATAATAAAGACTCCACTGGAGAAATGAACCCAAAAGAAATTTATGAGCAGATCAGGCTTTTGACTTGGATTATTATCCAAGAGGTCATGTTCTTTCTCTTCCATAAAATTTTGTTGTGCATATTGTTTAAATTCGACTTTTATGATTTTCCCTTTGAAAATATTGAAGAAAGCCCTCCTTGCACAGTAGAACAGCAGCCTTTAAATGCTGCTGATGCTCACCTTATAGTCAAGGAGGACACTATTGTCAAAACAAATCATCCTATCCCTGTTCATACCGAACCCAGTCATTTAGCCCTTGTACACAATCCCGTCCCTCGTAAGGTTCCTGATAGATATAAGCCACTCATTTTGCCTCCCGTGCTCAATCCTTTGCCCAAAAATCATCCCGCGTATCTCCTAAGATTTGATGGAGAGAATGGAGGCCCAAAAGCATATCCAGGCTTTTGAAGATTATTTAAACATTTTTGAAGTAGAAGATGAGGATGTTAGTGTTAGGTTGTTTGCCCTTTCTTTGCAAAGTGAAGTTAGGACTTGGTTTAAAGCATTGCCTGAGGCAAGCATCTCAAATCTCCAGCAGTTATTCAAACTCTTCCTTGATAGATGGATGATCAAAGTCAATTTCCTCATGTTCATAGAAGAATATACACAGTTAAAAAGGATTCCAAATGAATCTGTTCAACAATTTTCTGACCGATTCAATCAAGTTTATCATTCTATACCATTGAATATAAGACCTCCCCCTGATTTGGCTCTACTGCATTATCCAACAGCATTTGATCCAGAAATAGAATTTCATCTAAGAGAAAGGAGCCCCTCTACTATGCAGCAGATGCAGAACATGACAGTAGATGTAGAGGTTAACCTGAAAGTTAGGGAGAGGAAGTTGAAAGCAGAAAAAAAGGATGAACTTGATATCTTTGTAAAGAAAGCAGAGGAATTAAAGCAGAGGTGCACAATAGAAGTTGAATGTTCAGAGCACCAAAACAGACCTGTTTTGCAAAAGGAAAGTAATGATATTCATGAACAAACCTGCTACAAAACAGATGACATATTCATATCGCCATACATGATGGAGCAGTCTCCTAATATAATATATGAATATAACATCTTCTCTTCTTTCAGTTCTTTGCCCAAATATGATCTGTACGATGATGATTATAAGCCTGACGATCAAATCAGCCTTGTAGAGGAGTCAGACATTATTTTGGCAGAAAGCACAGTTCAGGTTCAGCTGCCTGAAACCAATGATCAGCATGCCCATTTCAGCTATGAAGAAAAGGAGGAAAAGGTAGAAAATTTTGATTTCAGCGGAGGAGATTTACCGTTTTGTTTCAAGTCTTTTCAGTTTATTAGGGAAAATTATCATACCGTTAATAATCAAATATCACCGTGTTCTGATATTGGCCAGCTAAAGGAGAGTCAAATCCTTGCTCCTAATGCATTACCACTAGTTTTGCAGCCCCAAAGTGCATGTAAATGTCAGATTGAGGAAGACTTAGAAGCAGCAGCATGTGACCAGAGAATCCAACTGGATTCCCTGCCTGTTGGTTTTCAGCCATCTCAGATATTTGAAGAAGAAGAAGAACAGTTAGCACAAATCTGTCAAGTACCATCTGAGCCAGTTTTTAATGAAATGCAAGTATCGTTCCGTGTTTTGTATAATTCATCTGATGGCAAGCTGTGTGATGAGGTAAATCACTGCTCTTCTCCGCTAGAAGGCTGCGAGGTACAATATCAAGATGTTGATGATCTCCCAATTTCAAAGCATGATAGCTATCCCAAACTTTTGTACAACTTTTCAATCCAGTCCAACAATAATGTATATATGCTACAGGACCCTTTTGTACAGTGTCTTATTTCAGCAAAGAAGGTTAGCAGTTACCTGATCTTCTCAAAGATTAACAAAGCCACATCAGGTTGCAAGATCTCCATTTCGGGTAACAGCGATCAGAAGCAGCAGAGGCCATTCATGTTTGTAATGCTTAAATGGCTGCATTGGCTGTTTCATTTTACCTAACGGCAAAGTAAGTGCTGGTTAGGGTAGGTAGGTAGGATTAATAAGGCAGCCGGCCAAGCAAATTTTGCAGAATACAGCAGCAATTGAATACAAGGCAGTCTGACCTGCTGTTCTTGGCTTTTCACAAGGAAAAGCCATCCCCAAGTGGAGCCACTGTTAGCCTCCTGCTGCAGCAGGTATTCATCTTTCATGATTGACATTTTTACATGCCAAATATGTCATACTTTGCAGGCTGCAGTGTTCCATATTTCCACAAAAAGCCATGAAGTGTGCTGGTCCAAAGGCCACTGCTGTATTCCAATTTTGATGAGTTGTTCCAGTTTTGAGGAGTTCGTAGAGGGAGGTCCAAACAGTTTAATCTTGGTCTCCCTAAGTTTCAATTTCCTATTTTAGAATATAGAGAATGACATCTGTCCAAACAGTTTAATCTTGGTCAGATTTATAGATAGGTAGAGAACCAAGGGGACCCAACTGTTTAATTTGGGCCCTAGCAGAAATAACTGTAGATTTAGATAGGAAATATTCAAAAGAAAAAATTGTAAATCTGGGTTTGCAAGTCTAAAGTGCACCCAGCCAAAAAAAAAGAAAAAATGTTAGGAGAGTAGGCTGGGTAGGTAGCTGTGTGGTTG
This sequence comes from Pinus tabuliformis, assembly GCA_031772625.1. NCBI lineage: Eukaryota > Viridiplantae > Streptophyta > Pinopsida > Pinales > Pinaceae > Pinus > Pinus tabuliformis. The sequence continues at coordinate 1,121,143,784 of CM062807.1, read as the reverse complement.
CAGAATGATAATTTGTGATCAATTTTGTGTTTCAAAGTGCTTTATCTTTACAGATCACAGTGCAGGCAGTTCTCATGCAAAAGGAACTCAAAGGTGGACATCACTAACTCCCTTTCTTCTAATTCCCCAAGTCACTTACTAACTTCCCAAAGAGGTCAAGATCTGCTTGATTCCTCTCAGTTTCATCATCATCCATATCAGTTGCCTTGGTGAAGATCTGCTTCACTCAAGGATCTCAGTTCTTTACAAGTTCTTTTCCCCAAAATTTAGCCTAAGGTCCCTGACCTTAGCGTCTGCTTATCACCTCCATATTAACTACTAACTCTAGTATATAACTCCCTATCAGTTTTCCCCCCTTCCCCTACTAAAACTATGTATATAACTCCCCTATGAAAATATCCCCTCCCTGGCAATATAGCCATATTTTCTCCAAGTCCGGGAAAAAAATGGTCCACCTGGGGCTGTTTTTAGCCCATCCGAGTCATAACATGGGTTAGATGACACCTGGTCATGCTAACAACCTCTCCCCTAGCCCTTAAACCCTCAAAAACCCACTTTTTACCCCCTTATCCTAAGTTTTGGGCATAAATTGCTAAACCTGCGCGCATTAAACCCATAAACCCCCATTCCCTAAGTCTAAACCTCGCCGCACGCATAAGAAATTCAGAATATTCCTTGAATATTCCCTGCCCTAACTCCCCGCTGCTTCACATTCGCCGCCAGCCGTCTGATCGTCCTGTGCCCAGATCGACGGTTGGCGGGTAGTCCTATCTCCGAACCGCCCGAAGGTTAGCGTCTGGGAGATGGGCGGTATTGCCGCCGTACCTCCCACCACACGTCACCACCTGGGCTGTGGCGGAGCCCCCCTGACGAAACAGCCCTCCCCCGAAGGCGGTGTGCCACAAAACCGGAAACCGACTCTTGCCAGTGACATCACCTGCCTACGTCACCCCACCGCCGAGTCACCTGCCACATATCCTGCCCATGTGTCCCTGCCACCGTACATGCCACGTCACCGTCTGTACAGGATGACGTCATCATGTTGACGTCATCCTGCCACATCATCATGCTGATGTCATCGCTGACGTCACCCGCCGTACGAAGTCACATCGACTGACATCATGCTGACATCATCATCACTTTTTGGGCGCAAAGGCGAAAATCGCACTCCGGAGCCCTGAAATCAGTTTCTGAGGCATTTTTTGGGCGCCTAGCGCAAATCGCTCATCGCTGGATTTTTTAGGCCGAAATGGGGAATCTTCAGGGAATCTTTTTATTATGCAGCCCCCAAGAAGCCCGAAAGGCACCGAATGAGCCGTTTTTCTTTGCGAGGCACTCAGGAAGGAGCAGAAAGCAGTTTTGAAGGAAACAGAGAGCCGAACAGCGGCCATTAATTTGTGATTAGACACACAGCACGTCAGAGCAGCATCCCGATTTATTGCCAAAGAGTATCAGAGGAAGAAGAAGAGCCAAAGAGTATCAGCAAAGATTTTTTAGGGGCTCGAAGCACCTGTACATTAATGAGTCCCTCAGAAAGGTCAAGTCAGGAGGCGTAAGCCCATCAGAGCTCTCAAATCACAGTCAAAAGCATTCAATACCGCCGAACAGCAAGGGAGCAAAGACCAATGCGCAGTTATGATAGACGAAAAGCACAGAGCCACCAGGACAGACATTAACTCATTTTGATACAGCTGCCCCCAGCATAGCTCAAAGATATTTTCTTGCATTTATTTCTGGATAAGATTAGGTTAAAGTAGTCAGTTTTCTTTCAGACCTGTTAGGTCAGTTGTAATAGATAATTTTGGATAATCTTCCCTCTATATACCACCCTCTGTATTGTTTAAAGGGTTGGTTGGTTGATAGTCTTGAGTAGAGACTCGCACTGTATACCTGATATGTTTTCTGTAATCAAACACTGCTGAAAAGCTTGGAGGAATGACTGTCTGCTCTGTGTCTAATGGTTTGAAGAAGTGAATTTGGAATTCTTGTGCTGCAACATGATTCAACAAGTTCTCCTACCTTTGTTTTTCCATTGATATACCATCTAAAATAGCAGAAAGAAAGAATAGTCTAGACTTGGTTTAACTGCCCTCTATGCTCATTTTTTGTTGTTTCTTTATGTTTTCCTCTGGATTAGTCATGAATATGAATTCCCTACGGCTCATATTTCCCCTAATTCATTCATCTTTGACAGTTGTTTAGGAATTCTTAATTGCTCCTAGATAGAGCTCATTCACCTTCCCCCTTTTAAGCTGAGTGAGAGATTCTTTGTTGCCTCTCATTCCTTATCCCTCATTCCATCCTTTTAAACTTAAGTGTTGTTTCATGAGCAGCTACCTTGCTCCTTATTTCTCTTGTGACCAAGAAAACGCACCAGCAGTCCGACTCCTTGACTCCACGCCCAATGGTTTGAAACTTACCAAACTATGTTTTGCCTCTCTACTTGAGACATCTTCCTTCCCACCAAAATCAAAACAAAAACCCCTGAACTCAATAGCTAGCCTAAAATCATTTTCAACAAAGCTAAATCTGAAAGAGAGAGCCCTCTCTGACTGCAGGTAGGCTAGGACCTGCAGCCCAAATTTGGTTTGTGGTTACCTCGGCCGTATTCCCTTGGGAGTCAAAGGGAACAACCTAAGTGATAACATAAAACATTCCTGTGATGCAAAAATTTGTTGATGTGTTTCTGGAAGAGATTCTCGTATTGCCACCCAAGAGAGACATAGATTTTACCATCGAATTGGTGCCAGGGGCAGCCCCCATATCGCGAGCACCCTACAGAATGAGCACACCAGAATTGAAAGAGTTAAAGATGCAATTACAGGAGTTGTTAGACAAAAACTACATTCGTCCCAGTGTGTCACCCTGGGGAGCCCCGGTGTTGTTTGTTAAGAAGAAAGACGAGACCCTATGCACGTGTATGGATTATCGTCAATTGAATAAATTGACAATAAAAAATAAGTATCCTCTACCCCATGTTAATGAACTTTTTGATCAAGTAAAAGGGGCAACGGTATTCTAAAATATTGATTTGCTATCAGGGTATCATCAAATAAGGATTAAAGAAGAAGACACAGCTAAAACTGCTTTTAGAACACGATATGGTCATTATGAGTTTGTGGTGTTACCCTTTGGGTTAACCAATGCCCCCGCAACTTTTATGTGTTCAATGAACAACATATTTCATCAGTATTTCGATAAGTTTGTGCTAATTTTTATTGATGATACACTGATATATTCCCGAACTATGGAGGAGCATAAGGAGCACCTCAAATTGGTACTGCAAACCCTTTGAGAACACCAATTATACGCCAAGTTCAGCAAGTGTGATTTCTTTAAGGAACAAATACAATATTTGGGATATATAATCATTAAATAAGGGATCGCGGTGGATCCCGAAAAGATAAGGACCATAATGAAATGGTCGGTACCAAAGGATGTGGCAGACATCAGATCCTTCATGACACTAGCAGGTTATACAGATGGTTTGTAGAAGGATTTTCAAGAGTAGATTATCTTATCACTTCTTTATAGAAAAAGGGAAGAAGCTTTAGATGGACCCCAGAATGCCAAAATTTTTTTGAGCAACTTAAGCATCTGCTCACCACCACACCCATTCTAAGCATAGCCAATCCTAGTAAAGATTATGTGTTTTGCACGGACACAAGTAAGGAAGGGATAGGAGGCGTGTTAATGCAAGAAGGGAAGGTAATTGCTTGCGAGTCAAGAAAATTAAAAGAGCATGAGCAGAAATATTCCGCTTATGATCTAGAGTTGGAAGCTATCATTCATGCTTTAAAAATGTGGCAACATTATCTTATGGGAAGAATTTTTTTATTATTGACAAACCACCACAATCTGACCAATTATTTTAGCCAACCCACCTTAAATGCTAGGCAAGCACAGTGGGTGGAATTCTTAAGTGGTTTTGATTTCAAGATCAAGCATTTGAAAGAGCAAGATAACTGGGTGGCGGACACTTTAATTCGAAAATTACAATGTCTATATGAGATTTGTTGCAGCGAAGGGAAAATCACCTTCAAAGAAATGATTAAAAAGGCAGCAGAACAAGATACCACATATCAGCAAATAAAACAGCAAGATCAGCACTCAACCAGCAAGGAAAATCAGCAAGGCTATGTAATGGATGCTACTGGAATTTTGTATTATAAGAAAAGGTTGTATGTGCCCAATCAAAACAGCATTAACAACTTGATTTTGGATGAATTTCATAAAAGTCACTATGTTGGACACCTAGGATATCAGAAAATGATCACAACACTCCGAAAAGAATATTATTGGTTGGGTATGAAGTGCCAACAAATTAAAACAAAACACCAACACCCTGCGGGGTTATTACAACCATTACCCATTCCATAGTGGAAGTGGGAAACCATCTCTGTGGACTTCATAATGGGTTTTCCCAAGTCAAAAAAATAACGACTCCATCATGGTGGTGGTGGACAAGTTAAGTAAATCAGCACATTTTATACCTGTGCAATCTACTTACAGAGATGTGCAGATCACCCATATTTTTATGTAGAATATATTTAGGTTGCATGGGTTACCAAAAACAATAATTTCAGACCGTGATGTAAAATTTACATCAGTCTTTTGGAAAACACTGTTTGGAGAATTGGGGACTGAACTGAATTTCAGTACAGCTTATCACCTTCAGACTGACAGACAAACAGAATGGGTGAACCAGGTGGTGGAAAACATGTTAAGAGCATATGTTATGCAACAACCAACCAAGTGGGAAGATTGTCTGCACTTGGTCGAGTTTGCGTACAATAATGGCTATCATACATCATTGCAAATGAGCCCATTTGAAGTATTGTATGGGCGGAAGTGTCATACACCCTCAAGCTAGGGTGGACCGGAAGACAGATTGATGTTAGGTCCCAAAATGCTTAAGGAAATGGAGGAAATGGTTAAGAAGGTACGGTCCAATCTAAAGGCAGCTCAGGATACGCAAAAGAACTTTGCTCACTGGAAAAGGAAGTTTAAGGAATATCAAGTCGGTCATCATGTGTATGTGAGAATTCAAGCAAAAAAGAGCACATTACAATGGAGCGGGTGCACTAATTTGGCACCCCAATTTTGTATACCTTTTTAGGTCTTAGCAAGAATTGGGCTGATAGCATACTAGCTCGCTTTGCCGAGTCATATACGGGTCCACAACATCTTCCATGTTTCTGTGTTAAAAAAATATGTTTATGACCCTAAGCATGTTATCCGCTGGTAGGACATACAGGTAAGAAATATCTCCAGTAAATCAATCTAAATGAGTTTTAGAAAAAAAACTGATTTAAGATGTTGCATGTTTTAGGTCGAGCTGGAAGGAGAAATCTTGGTTGAGCCGCTGAACATCCTTGACCGGAGAGAAGTAATGCTGCGGAAACGAGCTATTACCCAGGTTGAAGTGCAATGGCAGCACTTTGGGCCAGATGAAGCCACCTGGGAAGATGAAGAGCTCATGAAAAAAGCTTATCCAGGGCTGTTCATGGCCAAAAGACATTGGGACGATGTCCGATTTCAGGAGGGGAAGATGTAATGCCGCAGGAAAAAATGTAAATATTTGGTTTTACTGTGGTAAAATACAAACTGAATTTGATAATATTATCTGTTTGAAATTTGATAATATTTGTTTTTATTATTAAAGATAAGAAATGTTTTTCTTTTAAGAGCTGTTAACTTCTCAAGGAGGAAGTTTTGGGAAAAGATAATTGTTGTGATTGCAACCCTAACTACCTCCCCTAACTGGAAGAGTTTCCAGAGAAAAGGAAGAGAGGGAAGGAAAATCTGCGCTGTAGGGACAGGCAGAGGGAAAAAAAAAGGCTAAGTCTGGTGATGATCAGATAGCCATGCACAATGTGCGAGTAACTTGCAGAAGACTGTTGTTTAGCAAGTAAGCTAGGGGGGAGATTCTGGTCCTGAAAGACGAATCTCATGGTCGAGAAATTGAGAGGTAGTAGGAGTCCTAAGCTCGGGTGAACCTTCAAGGAGATCTTTATTAGCTGGAAAGGCCATGTAAGTAAAGAAAACCTCTGAGGGGAAACTATTGTGTAAACTTTTTCATGTATCATACTTTTGTTAAAAGAGGTGCGGAAAGCTTTTCTATAGAGAGTAGCAGATGAATTCGAGAGGAAAGATGGGTGTCCTCTCTCATATATCTTTACAAATATTCGGGTCCTAAACTTCCGGAGCCATTTTGAGGCCCTAAACAACGTTTTTTTTTTGTTGGGAAAAATGGGGCCAACCAGGAACTTGCACTAGTGTTGGCTAGACAGAAGTTGTAGTCCTCGAATAGATATTTCTAACAAAATATTGTGTGTGGCAAACGAAGATCATATGCCAAAGTTACGACCCCGGGAAGTTGATGTACCAATTTATCCAAACAGGGCCCACAGTTTTGGCACTTCATCTTCTAGGGTTAGGGTTTGGAACTTTTAGGGTTTTCCATTATTTCTCAATAATAAATAGGCCTTAGAGCCTCATTGTGACACAATTTAGAGGCATGTAGTTGCCACATCTCTTCTTAGAGATAAGCTACCATTACCCAAGCTAGTCTTATTTCCATTATTTTTGTAAGCATATTTCAGTTCTTTGATATTAACGAAATGAAATTTTATTTCTACTACATCTCTGTGTTTATGGTTATATCCATAATTTTTTGTGTTCTTGTTTAAATTCAACTCAAATAGTAACAATTACTAAACTAGTTCACATGCCACACAAGATAAAGGAAACATAATAATCACCACAAAATTACACATTTCTTTCTTCTAGAATATGTTCACTCTTCTTCCTACACTGATATTAACATCAAGAGTTGTGTTTCTAGTACTTTGGTTGGTGTTCCTATTGTAAGGAATTGTATTTTTGCATAATTTGCATGACAATGATACATGATCCTGCAAAGAAACTGAAGCTCCAAGATGGTGACATGGAAATATTTTGGTTTCAAACAAGAGATAAAGTGTTTAGGATTTATGAGGAAGTCTCAACATCCAATAGCTTTTATATAGTGAAATGGATGATTAGTTGTACTTGCATGGATCTAATACTACTAGAATGGGTTTCTCCATTATTTAGGGTATGCTAGATGATTGAATACATGAAGAGGTTGGGGAAAAAAAAGTTTCTAATGAGTACTCCTTCCCGTCACCATTGCAAAATCTAAATAGAAGATTGAAAGCTTTGTATTCAGGATACATGCCGATTTCTGAAAATATTTCCATAGTGTAGGGTTAGCTAGTTAGTTCCTACAAGCAAGAGCTATATCATTTTCCCCATATATCTGAAGAACATGTCCTGGAGATAATTTCGAAGGAAACTCTCTTTGTTGTAAAGAAAAAACCTCTGCAAGAGGCTAGAAATATATGATTTCGTGATGCATTTTTTTATTTCTTTTTATCTCTTGTCACCCGTGAACTATATTATAGTAATATCAATATTGTCGAGGGTTCATACTATTAGTTAGGTATTTTCCTTTGATAATCAACTATTCACTATTCTCTGAAGGGGAATAGTTCATATCTCTATGCTTCGTATTATATGACATTGTTTTGATATAAATATTTTTTGTTTATTATTTCATGTTTTACAAGTCATTTTAAATAAGTAATTATGGATAAGTTTTTCCTTCTCAAAGCAAGTCCTTTCTCTCTTTCCTCATATTTAGCCATTGGCCACTGAAATGGGTTGGGATTTGCTTACTAGTAAGATAACTACTTTGAGAAAAATGATGGAGCTTCTATGGAAAAGCAAATTGAATCAGTTAAGGCTAGAAAATCTCTCTATTTATGGAAAGCAAGGGTAAGAGGTGAGGATTTCCTTAATTTAGAAAATTTGATGAAGTTGGGGGATATGTATCTCTTACTATTCTAACTGTCTATTATTGGATTTTGGAGAGTAAAAAACAATTTCCTATAAGAATTTTTAGTGCAATATTTTATGCAATTGCAAATTTGTTACATTGATTATCTTTGTGATCATCTCTGCTGCCATTTGGATCTTTCCTACTTCACTACATCCAGTAATTCTAGTCAAAACTGTGACTACAAAACTTGCTCATTATTTTTTGGTAAAAAGGGATGAGACTCAATGAGCGTGTTGATGGAAGCCCACTAGATCCCTTTGTTGCAATTTTTTTCCTTAAATGTCTTGCTCTACAAACTCTTGTAAGGGTAAATATCCTTCGAACTTATGCAAGATTTTCTTGAGTATTAGTAATATAATATATGATTAATTTGTATGAAACACATTACTAACACTCTTATTTTTTGTGCATGCCATATATTGAACACTATTGTGTTTATATTTTAAACCTCTCTTGGATTTCACTTGATAAGGAACTAGTTGTTGGTTACATATATAGATGGTTCTAGTCCTTATTGACTAACACACTTTGTTGTAGTAGTGTATACATTTCCTAAAGTTTGAGATTTCTTCAGAAGTTCTTATTTATTGGAAAAAAAAAATCTTTATATTAATCTCCACAAATTAGAAAGTGGTTAATGGAACTAGAGATTCTGGACATGGTAAATACGCCCATAGGTGTGCACCTAATAGTTCCATTCGAAAATGCAATAAAAGTTAAAATTGGTGATATGAAATGATTTGCAACGAAAAGAGGTCAATAATTGCATTTGTCATTTTTTTGATTCCCCACAAATCCTCTCTTTGTATGTGCTAATTCTAAATAATGCAAGCACATCCATGAACATCATGTTGGAAGCGTATGTGCATATGCATGTATATATCGCACAATTATAGTTAGCAACAAAAATAGACTATGTTCTTTAGCTATTATACTAAGACATGATATCTACAAATGTTCATATTTCCATCTCATCAACAAACATACTAAATACAAAAAACAAAGGAATGTACAACCTCTCTATCTTTTTAGGTCAATGACCTTGATTAACGAATACATAAATACCTTGCCTATAAATATTCCTTTTATTTATATAATTATATTTCCCTTCAAGGATGGTGATGGTGATATTTATCTAATCATGTTTTATCCTCCAATTTGTTGGCTCCTAATACCTGTAATCTTAGCCAATGAGCCTCAGAGTTATAGTTTAAAATAAAAGAAGAGAGGTGAAGGGGGTATATGATAAAATTAGAACTACAAAATTATATACTTTTAGCTAGTCACATAATTGCAGTATGCAAAGTGTATTTAGAATTATAACAAATAATAGCATTCCTTTTGGGCACCAAGTTGTAAGAACAAAGTAGGCATCACTGCCTTGAATTTTTTCTCCATGATAGGGAATTGGACCTGGCACCATAAATAAAGCAAACAAGCCCTTTATAGAATTTGGAAACAATGCTCATTCATGAATGTTGGAGAATAGCCTGAAGAGAAGCATGAACACAGCATAACTCATAATTCATTTGACAACTAATTGTTGTTATTACAAAATACATTAAACAAAAGGTGATCCATCAAATATAATTAAATCTGGTGGCTTAAGAGTTGTCACAATATCCATAATTCTTCTTTTCACTTAGGAATAAGGTACTTGGATTATGTTGCTTGGTAACAACTTAGCATTTATAGATTAGCTTCATCACTACTAGAAGGTTATTACATCATTTTCATTAGATAAACATAATAGATTGAGGCATGACATTACAGTTCTCTCAAACTAAATTGATGGGTTAAGAATCACTATATAGTGCCAACTACCAAGACTCTAAAAAACCCAAAACTATGAAGGATATCCTTTCATGGTCATGTAAAATATATGGTATCAATTAGGTAGCCTCATACCCAATTGAAATTAATTTTCCTTGTTACTTTATGTTAGTGGAAACACCAAAATTTCTCCTTTATGGGTTCACAGAGAAAAAATGGAGTTTAATGTTATGGGCATGTGGTCACTATATTTGTTGTCAAACTCAATGGATATTGGAAATTTATTACCAATATTTGATATTTATTTCTTGCAGAATGACAGTTAAGAAATTGAATGGTTGACTTGGCCATGGTATGGGTGCATATGTTTCTCAACCAAAATTAATTGATGTTATAGAAAATCATATTATTACATTTGTTGCATGTGGTAAATACCACACATGTGCACTTGTTGAGATCAATAACTTTTACACATGGGGTGATGGTAGCCACCATGTTGATCTCAAGGGGCATGAGATCAATGTTTGTTGTGGGGTTCCCAGAAATTACTCTCGTTGTTATAGGATTTCAAAATCAACTACATTTCTTATGGAATGTGGCATCACTACTACAGAATATAGGTAGATAAGAAATTTATTTAAGACAAAATTATTGTTTCTTTAAATGGTGCTAGCTCAATGGAAGAACACTTTCCTTATAAGTAGGAGGTTGGTGGTTCGATTCCACTGTGCCCTAATAGAAATTAATCAATGATATTGTAGTTTATTTAAATATAATATTTTATTGTCTCTAGAGAGATAATAGCTAGGATTAAAGACGCATTGTCTTTATAAAGACAATATGTCTTTAATCCAAACTATTTTCTCTAGAGAGACAAAAATGAAATTGCCCCCTAAGAGAAAATAATAATTGTGTTACATATTGCTTTTATAGAGATAATTTTTTAAGACAATAAGTTGAAGCACTCACTTAAAGATAATATTTAGGACAATAGATAAAGAATAAAATCCTAATAAGGGATTTTCAAACTGGTTGTGTGAAATTTAGAAGAGTTTCAAAAACCATTTTTCGGGAAATTTGGGAAGTTGTTATCCAAAAAGAGACCACAAGGCAAATAGGGAAAATTGAAAGTTATGCATGGAACCATCTAGAAATCTCTTGGTGTTGATTGAAAGGTGAAATTTTACAAGAGCCACAAAGGCTTATACATTTTTCAAACTTGTATGTGTGGAATTTGAACGAGTCCCAAAAGCCATTTGGGGAAACATGGGAAGTTGTTAACTAACAAGAGACCAAAAGGTGAATGGGGAAAAATGAAAATTAAGGAGGGAATGATCCCGATATCTCTCAATGTTGATCAAAATGTTAAAGCTTACAACTGTCCCAAAGGTTTATGTGATGCTTAGTGCCTCAAATTTCAAGGTAAAACTTACAAATGGTGGAGCAATAGCTAATTTTTTATGGAAAAGATTAATGTTTGCAAATGCCTAGTAGGTATTGCAATAGCTTTAGATGATAAGTTCATAGTAGAAGATCTACAATGCACTAAAGGTGTTCGGGAGAGTTTATAGTAGCTTTAGATGATTAGTTCATAGAAGAAGATCTAAAGATGCACTAAAATTTTTAAAGTTTGTAAATGAGAATTTCTATTTTTGTGAACACCTTTCAAGATTGATAAAAAATTTAAAGTTGGGAAAATATTTGATATATCTTTTTGACTTGCATATTAAAGAACATTTGCATAGCCTTAGAAATTACAGTGAACTTCACTCTTTTGGAGACGGAGAAAGAGAAACAAATATTAACCATAACTTAAATTTTAGATATAAAAATATAGATATTATAATAATTTAAATTTTATTAATTAAAAATTAACTTAGAAATTACAATAGAAAAATATTATAAAAATGAAAATAATCTGATAAAATAAAAAATTAGTAATAGATTAGAAAAATACTATAAAGATCAAACTAATAATATAAAATTGGAAAAATACTGTGAAATAAAAAAATATATAAATTAGAAAAATATTGTGAAATGAAAAAATACAAATGGGTTAAAATTATGGGAACATAGAAATATGTGAATTCACAAAAGTAAATATTACAGGAACCTAAAATGACATTTTAACATAAAGTATAATGTCTTACATTTTAAAAATACCGAATCATTAAAATTAAAGTGGGGAGAAGGTCCGAATAAAGTATCTCGTTGGAAAAGACTAATTGATAACATGACTTTTGCCTACCAGCTTTGAAAATTTTACACACCGTTTCTGCCCTATATAAACATATATCAAATCATTCTAAACCAACCAACGGAACAGGCCGTAAACAGAAACCAATGTTGACGTGGATAAGGAGAGCCTGCATTGTTCCATCTGCCTGCGTACATAAAAACCAGAAGTCAAACATTAGTGGTATTATTTTTTGTCAAAAATAAAAGGATGAGCCAGCCAGGCAAACATAAAGAGACGTGCACATGTATAGTTACCTCCATATTGACACAGACTATGATTCAAATCACAGTAGCAGAGCCATTTTCACATTAACAGCGCCAGCAAAACAGTAAGCAGAAGCACAGCTCTCCCAACCCCCAATTTCATCGGTAATTTTCCTGATTGATTAGCTGTAAAACAAAATGTATTTATTATTAATGAATAATATATTCCTTTACCAATAGAAATAATTGGCATTGTAAGGATTATTCAGAGTGAGAAATTCAGGACTATCAATAATTCTGGAGTACCCAAATTCTTGAACTTCACCATTATAATTAGGATTTTCAAAAAATGCTATCAAATATAGTAATTTCCATTATTTTCCAAGCCTCCTTAAGGCTTATGGCTACTACGGCGAAACTAAGTACCCGTTACTCTGATAAAAACGGCATAAATGAAGAGAAATGCAAAAAGAAATATTACTGAAAAGTGATTGGTTTGATAAAAATGGCAGAAATGAAAGGAAAGCAAAAAAGGAATATTACTTGAAAGCGATTGATTAGATAGCAGGACATAGCAGCTCTCCATATAAATTGCGGAATAATCATATGGATAAGTTTGAAGCTGTTTCGTTGCATTGGCCAAGCAGTTAGAGCAATTGGAGGTGGATATAACTCTGTAGCACTGAACGAGAGCGTAGATCTTATGACCTGAAGAATCAACGCTCGGCCCTGCCGCGAATCTCTTTATCGATGTAGAAGCTTCAATGGATAGATTGGAAACAAGATTTATAAAAGCCATTTCTTGCCCCTTCATGAATTGATTAGCAACAAAAGCCAAATTACGTGTCCCTGTAGCAATGAAGCTGCTGTCGTTCCGGTAGTACAATTCGCACATAGGCAACCACGTTCGACATTCAACTTCGTTTCCGCACAATATAGTAGCATTATTCCTTATATTCTGACAGCAATCGGAACATTCCTTTTGCGATGCGTCTCCCCTGCACTGGAGAAGCCCATAAACTTTGTTGGGAGATTCGCCATACGAAGAAACATTTACCCCTGTCGAAGGCGTGTTCTGAACAAGATCATCCAAAACGTTGTTCAAATTTGTCGCAAATTGGTCGCCATACGTGTACGTCCGGTTGTCGCCAAACGAAGCAAAGGTTGCGTACGGGACCTGTGCCTTGCACTGCGCTATCAAGAGGGCGAATAGTAGAATCATGGAGTGCCTTAAACTCCCATTCTGCCATTGGATTAATGTACTCATATTGGCAAATACAACAGCTGATACCCTCTGTCTCAGGGTTCAATCGCAAGCAAGAGTATGTAAGTCCAAGCACGCTAATACCCTCTATGGATATCTCTCAGGAACTGCAGGAGTGAGTGTGGACGTTCAACAATCAAAACTATATAATCCCTTCAAAATCGTGGTCAATTTTGCTGGGGCGGCTCACAATTCTTGAATATGCAAAAATTCTTGAATATGCAAAAGCCAAGTGAAGAAGCTCACGTTTAACAATGCGTGCCCAGGCGTATGACCGTCAAGTCTGTTGCCGTGACTCTCACGACTCATGGAATATGCAAAGTCATATGGCTGTTTGCACAGCTCAACACAGCGGTGCGATTATTTAAATTGCTCTCTAATCGGTACATTGATACGTGTGAGCGTGTGAGCTGTGTTTATTTTAGAATAAGGTTTTCACAAATTTAGTTAGGCATTGTCTGATAAGGACTCGAAGTTTGATATCTGTAACAGGGATTTCTAAAAACTCTCACACAGAGATATAATGTGAGGATAAGGCATATGAGGGAGAGTTTGGCACGGAAGTGGACGTCTCATCTCTTTCCACGCCCCAGTGTAAATGTGTCATCTCTTATTTGAATGCCAATTTTACTGATTTTTTTTTTTTACATCAACTATGTTAAATAACCATCATGAAATTTTTTGTACCTTTCAGGTAAGATTAGTAAGAATGGTATAAACCTTCATTTATGTAAACATGATATTAATGATATTAATTTATGTGAATATGATATTAATTAATGTAACAAGAACAAAGTCTAATTAGATGGTTGATATAAACATTCCTTCATGCAAAAGTGATATTAATTAATGTAACAAGAACAAAATCTAATTGCATAACAATTCTAAATAGTCAACAGATTAAGTCCATAATTGATATAATTAATTTTTGATTATCTCATAATAACAATTTAAGTTACAAAGATCAAAAAAATATTTCTGCTTTCATAACATATCAATAGTGATGAATCAAATTTATCTATTAACAAAGTTTATAATTATTTTTCTATTTTATTTTATTTTTACATTATTAAAATAAAATAATTAAAATTTAAAGTAATAGTAACATAGAAATAATTTAACGCACAAATAAATATAAATAATTTCAAATTAACACAAAAATTACAATTCCATTGTTAAAATGATCCTGTTGTTTTCTTTTACTATAATATATATATATAAATAAAATGAACAATGGGATGGTGAGGACGCTAGACTTGCATAACACAAACAAATACTAATTTTAATATTATAATAATTAAAAGATAATATAATACTAATTTTAATATTATAATGTTTAAAAAATAATATTATGTAATTAAAATATAATATTTCTTTATTATAATATTATTTTAATTTTAATATAATATAGTTTTATAATATTTAATTCAAGAACATCATAGCATTATATTAAAGACATCATCATACCATTATATTAAAGACATTGTTATAATATTATATTATAATATTTAATTTAGGAACATTATAGTATTATACTAAATATATTATTATAACATTGTAATTTTTAAAATTTAAATATTAATTAATGTTATTATATGAGGTAAGATAAAATAGGTTAATTTTAGGAATTTATTAAAAATTTAAATATTATATAATATAAGATAAAATATTTTAAGTGTAGAAAGTCATTAAAGTAACATATACTAAAAATTATTGAAATTTTCATAAATTGTTCAAAAAATGTAAGCTCTTAAGTTGAATTTATATTATTTTAATGTTAATATATTTCCTTTTATACTAGAATAAAAATAAATACATTGATTTGATTGTACATGTTATTTTCTATTCCTAGTTTCTTGATTGTACTGAATTTATTGATTTTAATGTAAATGCTGATTTATAATCTTATTTTATTGTATATGTAATAATATGAGTGTAGTTGTTAATCTATCATGTAAATATATTGCATCTATTTTAATGTATACATTTCTATTGTAGTAATAATATTAATTAATATATAGTTTACTCCATAGATTGAGTGTAATTTCAATTACCAACACTATTTATATATATCCTAATATATTATTTTGTTATCTTTCCTTCTTCCTCAATGAAAGATAGCATATGTTGAAACTCTCTATATAATAGATGACTTTGAGAATACGACTCTACTTGAATTCAAATTCCTTGAGAGACATATTATGCAAATCAAAAAAGAGAAGATGATTTATATTTGTGATAAACACCATGAACCACAACAATGAGGCATTAGTGTGCACATTTTAAAATGAAATATCTTAAACATATTTAGAATTATTAGATCCGTGTTTGTGCATTACTCAAACTATCCTATATCCATCTTAACTCCATATTCAAGCAAAGAAGGATCACATTTGTAGACATGCAAATATTTCCTCAAATTTTGCACTCAAAAAGAGATTTGCATCTTTTTTTATCTCTCTCAATGCTTGATAGATATGGTGTTAAGATAAATCTAGGCTAATTAATTAAACTCCATATTACCCACCTATAAAATTACACATCCTTCTCATATTGGATTATAAAAAATACAAAGAAATAATAACTAGAAGAACTCTATTTTTCTATGGGGTGATGGTAAACAATACTTAAAATAAATGGTTTCATGATTTTATACTAATATAATGAATGCCAAAACTAATCTTTTCATATTGAATGCATAGGATTCAAGGATTCCTAAAGAGCATGTGGGTTGGATACGGGTGCTCAGAAATATTAGAGAAAACTTATTTAATGCATATAAATTGTAGATAAACGATATTTGAAATAGTGACTAGTAAAATGTTAATGGTGACCATTAAATCTTAATTAGCCATTTTTGAAAAAATTCCCAAAATAGAATAAAATTGAAATTTAAACATGGAACAATTCAGAAACCTCTTGATGTTGATTAAAAGATTAAAGTTTACAACGATCACAAAGACATGCAATTTTCAAATTTGAGTGTGAAAATTAGAAAAACTTGGGAAGTTGTTAACCAAAAAGAGACTAAAAGGTAAATGGGGAAAATTGAAAATTAATCATAAAACTATTTTAATATCTGTTGGTGTTCATCAAAAAGTTAAAGTTTAAAATGATCTCAAAGGCGCGATTGGTTAAGTGCCTGGATTCCAAGATAGAAAAGTTAAGGTTTAAAATAATTCCAAAGACACGATGATTGGATTAGTGTTTGAAGAGTTCGAGTTTAAAATAATCCTAAAAGCATGATGATTGGCTTACTACCTAGGATTTCAAGATAGAACTAACCAAACGTAGGGCAATATTTTTTTGATAAAAAAATCAAATTTTGTAAATGCCTCGCAGGAATTGCATTAGATTTAGATGATAAGTTCACAGTAGAAGAGTTCCCGGGCAACGAGGGTTTTGGTAGTTTTTAAAGTAATTTTAAATGATCAATTCATTTTCGAAGATATGCAAGATGAGGAAGGCGTAGGGTATGGCAAACGTGATTTATTTATTTATTTTTCCAGAGAACTTACGTGAATTCTCAACTTTTGGTGGCTTATCAAAAGTTCAATGTGAAAATTTTTTTGATATGTCTTTCGATTTGGATATTGAAAAAAGTTTTACATAATTTTAAAAACTTCATTCTTCTGGAGGTGAGATAAAAAAACAAATATTAATGAGTTTTAGATATAATAATATAAATAGTATGATAGTTTAAATTTTATTAATTAAAAAATATAGTACAAATTATATTAAAAAATATTATAAAACAAAAAATAATATTATAAAATAAATTTTTACTAACAAATTAAATAAAAAATGAAATGAAAAACAATATGAATAGTTTAAAATTGTGATAGTATCATAGGAATATGTGGATTATGTTTATTTTCAAAAACAAATATTATGAAAACTTAAAATGACATTTTTAATATTAAGTATAGCTAAAAATAAATATCTTGTTAGTAGTGACAAAATCGAATATTTTAAGAATACAAAACCTTAAAATATAAAATGATAAATTTTTACACATAGATATTATATATGTAAATGCCTTCATCTTTGTACTACACTGAATCTGCATATAAATTTTGTTACCCCTATTGATCATCATAGATACTCTTAATGTAAAATGAATCGATGGCAGATGGAACGCCCTCACAGAGAAAACGAGGACAAGCTTTTCATGATGACTCCACGATGTAACTTAGGATGAATAGACTATGGTAATTAGAAGAAAATGCTTTTTCACGTGTTGCATATAAAATTTATTTGTTGGTCTTTCCTCTATTCGGCCGATTAGGGGAAGAGTTTTTCCATCATGGTCGCAAGTCAAGGTATGCACCAGTCTAATAAACAGGGGTATATAGTTACGTGCAGTGGTGGATGGGGTAATGCCAGACATTTTTGGAGAGAACATTATCCTAAGAAAGTTAAAGAAGAAGGGATCATTTGCCCAAATATATCGTCTTCCTACGCCATTCCCATTCATGGCACTTATCATGTCTATAATGGTTAAAGAGGCCAATGAGTTGTGAACTTTGTTTCCTTGTTTTCTGCCACATCCAATTTGCATCAGTACCACAAGTTTCTCAATCACGCCTTCTTGAATAGCTTTTAACGCTACACAAAGACTGTTCGAGTAATGACAAAGCATCCATGGTATAGACAATGCAAATTCAATCTCCCAAACTCCAAGAATTTTCTGAGAAACAGAGGCACGGTCAAAACTTGGTCATATGCAGCGGATCGACCCTTAGCACAGTTGTAAAGCTTATCCAATGCACCCAAACTTGTTTTGCAAACGTTTGTGTCTGCTTGAGGAATTATTTACAACAAAAGAGCAATATGCCTAACCTCCACTAGTTTCTCTATTTCGTCCGAACATTTTGATGAGAATAAAATGCCTAAAAATAGATCTAGAGACTCACGGCCAGCCAGGAAAGCCAATGAGCCTTTGAAGGTATAATCCAAATTGAATAACCAACTTTGTCTGTAGCTAACTTAGCATCCATCCATATCAATCCTTCTGACTTTATGTTGGTGAAATAGAAGAAAAATAGGAAAGAATTACACACATTCAGTTATATATTGACCAAGAAAACACCATAACTAACTGGAAACCAAACACACAAATAGACACAGGATTTACGTCGTAAAACCTCGACAATGTGTCAAGGAAACATCCATGGGGCAAGGGATTGGAATATATTAAATCAACAATGATTCTCCTCACTTACATTTCTCGGGCATTCACGAGTTTTATACCATCCACCTCCATTACATAACTAACATTTCGGTATAGAACTGACTAGTTACATTTTACCCAAAATTACATAATTCATTGTCAAACTAACAAACTCCACCTTGACAACAATTTTCCTAATCCCTTGCCCATGCCCATTCATCATCTTTTCTGCAAGCCAAGAGAAGCTAAACACCACCGCAGCTTCTCTACTATAACTGGCTTTGTGAATATGTCTGCACAATTCTCTCGCGTATGGACCTTTTGAAGAGCTAATTTTCCGCCATCGATCACATGTCTCATAAAATGATGCCTTACATCAATGTGCTTGGTTCTGCTGTGATACGTAGGGTTTGTAGCTAAGTGAATAGCACTTTAACTGTCACAAAGTACATTCACTTTCTCCTGCGTTCTTCCAATTTCATCGAGCAGACCCTTTAACCAGATTGCTTCTTTATTGGCATCTGAAGCAGCTATATATTCAGCTTCGGTAGTGGGCAACGCAACTGTTTCTTGAAGCTTTGACATCCAACTAATTGCTCCACCTGCAAGAGTAAAGACATAACCTGTAGTAGATCTTCTTTTGTCCAAATCACCTACATCGTCAGCATCTACATATCTACAGACTGATCCTTCACTACCATTAAATACAATGCAATGGTCACTTGTGCCTCTTAGATATCGAAGCACCCATTTCACTGCTTGCCAATGTTCTTTACCTGGATTTGCCATGAACCTGCTGACAACTCCAACTATATGTGAAATGTCAGGTTTTGTAGATACCATCGCATACATTAAGTTGCCTACAATGTTTGCATATGTTACATGAGACATATACTGCTTTTCTTCATCAGCTCTAGGACTCAAAACCGAAGAAAGGTTAAAATGGGAAGCTAGTGGACCATTAATAGGTTTCACATTGTTCATAAAGAACTTTTCAAGTACTTTCTCCACATACTTCTGCTGTGATAACCAAAGCTTACCATTTTTCCTGTCTCTGTGTATCTCCATGCCCAAGATATGTTTTGTTGCTCCAAGATCCTTCATATCAAACGTCCTAGAGAGTTGAGCCTTTAACCTGTTGATCTCTTCCATTCTTTTGCTTGCAATAAGCATATCGTCAACATACAAAGCTAAGATAATGAATATGCCATTGAAACTTTTGACGTATACACAATGATCATACTCACTTCTTATAAAGTTCTGGCTCACCATGAAGGAATCAAACTTCTTGTACCATTGTCTGGAAGACTGCCTCAGACCATACAATGATTTCCTGAGCTTGCAAACTAATCTTCTGCTGCGACCTCATACAAAACCTTCTGGTTGTTGCATATATATCTCTTCGTTCAAATCACCATGTAGAAAAGTTGTTTTAACATCTAACTGTTCTAACTCAAGATTAAGCAACACAGTTAGTGCCAACATAGTACGAATAGAAACAAGTTTTACAATTGGAGAAAAAATCTCATGAGAGTGTATACCTTCAACCTGAGAATACCCTTTTGCTACCAGTCTCGCCTTATACCTTTCGATACTTCCATCAACTTTCTGTTTCAGCTTGAAGACCCATTTGCATCCAAAAACACTTCTCCCTTCAGGAAGCTCTACAAGATCCCAGGTATTGTTCTTGGCTAAGGAGTCCATTTCGTCTTCCATAGCCGTTTTCCATTTCTCGTTATCTGTATCATCTACTTCTTCCTGATAACAAGAAGGTTCCCCATCTTCAGTAATCAAAGCAAAAGATGAAGCATAATCTTCATACCTTTTGGGAGTTTTCCTTTCCCTTGTATACCTTCTTAGAGCGACTGATTGCTAAACTGGTTCAGAAAATTGCACTGGTTCAGAAGCTTCAACGACTTCCTTTGTGTCTTCAACACCTTTTTCTCCAGAAGTCTCTCCTTCCTTTTGACTGTCACCGAAAGTTCTAGCCTTCAACTGAACTCGTTGATTCAACGACACTTGTTCCTGTTCAATTCTTTTAACATTTGATTTTAACAGAGAGGATTCATCAGATGTTACATCTCTACTAATGACTATCTTCTGCAATGTAGGATCCCACAACCTATATCCTTTCACTGCATAGTCATACCCAACAAAGACATAACATTTCGACTTTGGATCTAATTTTGAATGCTGATTTTTCGGAATAAGAGAATAAGCATCACAGCTAGATATCCTCAAATTTGAATAGTCACAAGACTGACCTGTCCAAACTTCTTCAGGAATTTTACAATCAATTGCTACTGAAGGTGATCTGTTAACTAAATAACAAGCAGTAAATATTGCTTCTGCCCACAACTCCTTTTGCAAGTTAGATCTCCACAATGGTATGATATTGTCCACTTTGGGCCTAAGCCCTCATGGATTTGTTTTTGGGCTTTACCCCAAAAGGCCTCATCCTTACAGTATTGTTCAAATTCAACTGAAGTGAACTCACCACCATTATCAGTTCTTAAATATTTAATAGATTTGCCTGTTCTTTTCTCTACCATTACTTTAAATTGTTTAAAGACATTTAATACATCAGTTTTCCTTTTTAGCATATAGACCCAAGCTTTACGGGAGTAATCATTAATAAACGTTAAAAAATACAGTGCACCTCCTTATGACACAACAGGGGATGGTCCCCATAGATCAGAATGAACATAGTCTAAAACATCTTTACTATTATGATTTCCAACTTTAAATCTCTGTTTATACTGTTTTCCATACACACAATGTTTACAAAAATCTAACTTCAAGGATTTCAGATCGGGAAGAGATTTACGTTTCATCAGTATCTGAAGACCTTTCTCGCTCATATGACCCAATTGTTGATGCCATAGACGAGTACCTGCTTCTTCCTTTTTTGATGCAACTGTTGCTTCATTGACCTGAGTACTTCCTTTTAACCTGTAAAGATTTCTGACCTTTTCTGCCTTCATAACCACAAGGGCTCCTTTAAAGACTTTCAAGATGCCATCCTGACCTGTAAACTTATAACCATCTGAATCCAACACTCCCAAAGAAATCAAATTTTTCTTCAAATCAGGTACATGTCTAACAGTAGTTAATGTTCTAACTGTGTTATCATACATCTTAATCCTAATATCTCCCATCCCAACAATCTGACATGACACATTGTTACCCATAAACACAGAACTATCGTCTGCATTTTTATACGAAGTAAACCAATTTCTATGTGGGCACATGTGATGCGAAGCACCAGAGTCTAACAACCAGCTATCTAAACCCTAAGAGACATCACATTCAGGTGAAGTTTCATCTATCATACATAATACTTCAGCCGATAAAACTTCGTCTATCATACCTAAATCGACCTTATTCGCTTCCTTCTTCGAGTTTTCGGATTCCTTTCATTTCCAACAGTCTTTCTTCAAGTGTCCAATTTTATTGCAGTTCCAACATTTTGCCTTACACTTCTTTCCCTTTGATTTCGATCTGGAAGACCCCCTTGGTTTTTCTCCTCTTTCCTTTGAGCATCCTCTAGCTACCATGGCTTCTGATGCAGCTATTTCAATGCTGGATTTCCTTTGTACTTCTTCAGATAGGAGAGCTCCCACGACTGATTCAAACTTCAAAGAATCAACAGTGCTCAAGCTGATTGAAGTTACGAAGTGATCCCATGATTTAGGCAGAGAACACAACAAGGTTATGGCTTTATCTTCTTCCTGTATTTTAACTTCCATATCTGTTAATTGACATATTAATGTATTAAAAACATTCAAATGTTCTACAAAGTTTGAACCTTCTTTCATTCGAAGACTGTATAACTCTCTTTTCAGATAAATTCTGTTGGTTAATGACTTTTTCATATAGAGTTTTTAAAGTTTTTCCCACAATCCTGAAGCTGTAGTCTCTTCAACAATATTGAAGAGAACTTCATCTGCTAGGCATAATTAGATGGTATTGAGAGCTCAAGCATCCAAGTCCTCCCAGTCTGAAGTAGTCATGGTTGCAGGTTTCTTAGTTCCCCATCCAATGCCTTGTGCAACCCTTGTTGCACAAGCAGATCCCTAACCTTCAGTTTCCGGTGAATTTCTCCTCCTCGAATTTTGCATTCGACATCTTGGCCATTTCTTTCCTCCTAGGGTTTCGTTCTTTCAACTAGGGTTTCTTTAAAAAAATATTTCAATTTTCTTCTTCCAACAAAGGATTTCCAAGTTTTAACTCTTCCTACTTCAATTTTCCTGAAAAATTCTCAAATTAACTTAAAACCCTACAAAATTTTTCTGAATATTTTTCACGAAAAACCTTTGTTTTTTTCGATTAAAAAAAACCCTTTAACAAACCCTGAATTTATTTAACAATTGCTGAAAAAAATACCTTTCCCGCAGCTCTGACCAGCATCTTCTTTCTTGCAAACTGCTCTTCGAGTTTTGAACTGCACTACCGGCAATGATTCTGGCTTCTTCAACCAATACGCAGAAAAAAAACAGTCTCTTTGTAAGCCACCCACAGGCCTCCTTGCCAACCCACACAACGGCTCAGCAATCAGGCTTCTGGGCAGCGGTCAGACTTCCTCGACCAGCACGCAGAATCAGTTATCTGGCAGCGGCAATGTAGAGCTAGGCTTCACACAGAGGGCAAACAGTGGCAAGCACTTCCTTGCTGCTCCAACACACAAGCCACACATGGCTCTTTCATACGCAGGTCCTGGCAGCGAGCTGAGCAACGGTTAGGTTCTGGGCCTAACACAAGTTCTTCTGGCAGCAAGAACTTCCTTGACGGTCTCGGCAGCAACCTCCTTAACAGTTTTGGCAGCGGTGGACAGGGCCATCAACCACTTGCTCCACGCATATGCAGAGACCAAGAGAAATGAGCCTCTGTTGTGCAGCACGACTAAGTCTACGCAGAAAAAACAGTGGTCCACACAACGTCTTAGCAGTGGCTTTTCAATAGTGGTCCATGCAGCTCTGGGTTTTACCACAAGCAGGCACTCCAACAATGATGCAGTAGGTGAAGCTTTGGACCACGCAGTCAACAATGACGCAACCTTCAAAAATTAATTATAAACTGAAAACACTCAAACACCTTCACGCAACACTCAACTCAACTCATTTGCTCTGATACCACTTGTTGGTGAAATAGAAGAAAAATAGGAAAGAATTACACACATTCAGTTATATATTGACCAGGGAAACACCATAACTAACTAGACACCAAACACACAAATAGACACAAGATTTACGTGGTAAAACCTCGACAATGTGTCCAGGAAACATCCACGGGGCAAGGGATTGGAATATATTAAATCAACAATGATTCTCCTTACTTGCATTTCTCGGGCATTCACCAGTTTTATACCAACCACCTCCGTTACATAACTAACATTTCGGTATAGAACTCACTAGTTACATTTTACCCAAAATTACATTATTCATTATCAAACTAACACTTTATACATTCCGGCCAATGAGGTCTATATCCGTTTTGCATCGCGTCCCTGTAAGGAAATAAAAATCAATTTGTAGTTGGTTGTGATTGATTAGACTTTAGAAAGGGAATTCCTTAAAATCAATTTGTAGTTGGTTGTGATTGATTAGAGTTTAGAAAGGGAACATGCATGGAGGAATCCTTGAATGGATGCCAATGGGAATCAACAAGGGATGGAATGGGTTCGTTAAATCTTACGAGAAGGAAATGTTGAGGAAAATGATGAACAATATTTGGTATTTTTGGGTTTGATTGTTGATTACTACTTACAGACTATGGTCATTTTAAGCACAAGTTTTTTAGTTAGCATAAATTTTTTAGTTTTAAACACAGAATTGCTTAGAGACAAGTCGGGGTTTTGCATTTACTGTTAACCATTCTCCAGGGATAGTTTATTTTTGACACAGATATTTCCCAAATCTTTGTTTTGTGCGTGAGTATCGATCTCTTGCCCTCACTTCAGTGCCCTGACCATTTCAAAAAACGAACCGTACACTTCAGAGCCAAGGCCATTTTCCCTACCCAAGGACCAATTCTAGAATGAAATTTCCGATGTTCAGGTTCTCTTTTGGTTTTTTTCACATAAGTTTTTCATCAATTTTCTACAGGATTTGAGTGTTTATCATAAAATATGTTGTCACACAAAATGCAAAATTTCATTATAATTGTAGGGAAATTTCCAACATAAATTAATTATTGAAGGACAAGTCTAACAATTTTACAATTTGGAATTTTTTTTTTACCATAATTATAATAGAAATTCTACTATATAATTTTTTTATGGAATTTTTTCATTCTATTGTATGTTTTTTTGAATTAATCCGAGAAAGAAAGTTTAAATTTTATACAGTGGAATGTTTATATAATTTCATTTTGTTATGTTTGGATATTTATATGATTTCACCCTGTCATGTTTGGATGTTTAATCTTTATAGGAAAAGTCTAATTATTTGGTGGAGGAAAATGTATTTTCTTGAAAAATTAAGTTATAGATGCCATAATATTTGGTGTTTTTCATAGTATTTTCTCACAACACAGACCATATCTATAATAGCATATTTGCATGTGGGAAGAACAAAAATAGATAAATGAATAGATTCTACCAAATATGAAAAAATAAGAAAATTAGATGTTAATATTCTAAATGTGTTATGTCGTGAACTCATTCTTTATTAAAGTTATTACAATTGGTAGTTTATAATGATAAATTTTCATTTTTTGACTCACGCACATATTTGATGAGATTGTTGAATATGTGAAAATCGTTTCAAGTATGTAGTTTGTCTTTGATTTTCAATTTTTATATATATCTTTATTTTGACAATTACTATTTTTTGGGTGAAACTATCTAAAAATTTAGTTTCCTTACATGAAGATATTGAATGTAATTTTTGAACATTTACATAGTTCATACACTTTATATTTTTTAGTTTGAAATTTATTTCAAAAATATTGTTTTTTAATTTGAATGATGTTGAAATTATTTAAATGGAAAACATAATATGATATGTGTATTTCAATTTCTATACGTTAAATTTTATTGTCTAATTTAATTAGAACAATATTTATATTCATTATTTTTATATAAGAAAAATTATAAGTATAATTTGAAAAGATTAAAAAATACTTAAAAAATAAATATTAAAAATTATGTGAAAAACATTTTAAAAATAAAACAGTCAGAAAAAATTCTGCGAGATAAAGGTACCCGTCAAATTTAACACCTGGATGGATCGTTCCGTCCGCCTATGTAGATAAACATACAAATGTCGAGCATTAATGGTATTAACTTTTTCCAGAAATGAAAGGATCAGCCAGCGAGCCAAAAGTAAAGACACGTGCACGCGTGTGTTTGCCTTTATATTGACACCGACTATGATTCAAATCTAGTTTGAAAATGATAACAAATATTGAACATGTTATACGGCATTAGTTGGGTGGTCGCCGTATATGCTTATCATTAGATTTTGGATTTGGTAGAACGATTTTTATAAATTTTATATTAAAAGTTTAGAATTTTTTTTATTATTATTAAAAATAGAAAAAAATAATTTTTTTTTAAAATTTTATATTAAAAAATAGAAAATTTAAAAAAAAAATTGAAAAATATTAATTTTTATATTAAAAAATAATGTAAATTTTATATTAAAAATTTGTAATTAATTAATTGTAAATTATATATATAGTATAGAATGATAAATTATATATTTTAAAAAATAAAAATTTTAAATTTTGTTTTTTGTTTTTTCTATTTTTTTAGGATAGCAATTATCCTAGCAATAAAAATGATGGTGGTGTGGAATTCAATTAGAGGTTCATTTTTTTGTGGTCCTAGTAAAGGATAATTTGTACACACTTATTATTAAATAAATTTGGTTCTTGGATCCCATAATAATAGTGATTGAAGCATAATTTTTTTGGTATGTGGAAATCACTTTAAACCTATTTTTAATATCCAATATTTTATTCTTTATGTTGAACTTTATATTTCAAGTTTGTTATTTTTGTTATTAGATTTTACATACATTTGATTCATTTTGTCTTTCATTATTTTTGGATCATCTTATATACAGATGCAAGATGAATATTGGAGATAAATATAAGTGAAATTTTTATTATAAGCATCATTCCAAATTAATTTTGAATAATAATAATAATAATAATATGTTAATCATGTTAAGCTGTATATTTCCTAATTATTCTTTATTAAGTTTTATATAGATGATTTTAATAAACCCTCATTGTATATATTAGTGGCTAGATAATGTATTTGCTTAAATCCAATAACTATACACATTAATAGATTTTTATTTTTTTTCGTTAGGTAATTTGAATGAATGACCTATCACAAAGAGTGTATTAACAATGCACCCATTCACTACTGGTCAAACTCAAATTAAAAATTATTTAAAAATCTAGCAATAAAATTTTCAATCTTAAAAATATTTGAACAGTGTTTTTACAGTGAAAATGCATTTTGGGTTAAAAAAAACCTTGAACATTCAAATTCTAAAATTCTACAATTATCATCTAAATTTTCAAAAATTTATGTTTTGTAAAAATAAATTTAACACGATAAAAATACCTGAAATGAAGAGAAAAAGAAGAAGAAATATTACTCGAAAATGATTGATTTGACAGGAGGACAAAGCAGCTCTCCATATAAAGTGGAGAATAATGATATGGATAAGTTTGAAGCTGTTTCGTTGCACTCGCCAAGCAGTGGATATAACTCTGTCTCGCTGAACGAGACCGTAAATCTGATGTCCTCATCAAGAATCAGCACCCGGCCCTTCGGTGAATCTCTTTATTGATGCAGAAGCTTCAATAGGCAGGTTGGAAACAAGAGTTGTAAAAGCCATTTCTCGCCCATTCATGAATTGATCAATAACAGAAACCAAAGGACCTGTCTCTGTCGAGGGACTAGCGATGAAGCTGCTGTTGTTCCAGTACTATTTTGGCACGTTAGTGTTTTGGCATATTAGTGATTTTTTAGGATCATCATATTGATAATGAAAAATAAAAGAAATAAATTAGATAATATTTATAATAGTATGAAATAAATTGTTTAATTAATTAAATTGATTAATTAAAATAATGTTATATGAAATGAGTTATGGTTTTGTATGGGAACCAATTATATTTAGAGATTAGGAATTTTAGTGGTTGAGAATTTTGTCTATATTGTGTTGTTTTAAATGTATATATGTTTAACTTATATATTATGTTGCTTATTATGGATTTACGTCATGGTTAAGGATTTTGTTCCATGTTGTATTGTTTTAAATGTATATATGTTTAACTTATATATTAAATGTATCATGAAGTGTTTTGTTTTGTTCCATGTTGTATTGTTTTAAATGTATATATGTTTAAATTATATATTAAATGTATCATGCAATGTTTTGTTGTTTGTTATGGATTGAAGTTTATTTGCATTTATCAGTCATTTAATTTATATGGGTGCACGCCCTTAATCGAGGTGCGAGCTTGCAGATCACTTCAATCAAGCAATGATAATGGTATGTACTACGAGGTACATAACCACCGCCCTCGACACGCTCGAGGCAATGGGTGTGGTGGCCCTTTGCATGATGATAGACAGTGCATTAAGGAAAGGTGGTAGCAAGAGGAGGGGAAAAGTTTTAGTCTGCAATCGCCCTTGAGAGAAGTGTTGTGAGCACCAAAATGAGCAAGTGCAAGCAGATTGGAGCAGCGGGCTGGTTCAGTGGCTCCATGAGCGGAAGAAACTCCACTGTTTGCAAGTGAAGGAAATCAAGTATGTTATTGGTAACCTCTCTTATCTCATTATGTTGTCTTGTTTCTGGTTTCGTCTGAGGGAGAGAGAAAAAATATTGGGGGAGGAGCATAAGGATGTTAGGCGTTGGGGACGTAGGTTGATGGCGATAATTTGCTTCTGCATTTGGCAATCGTTGGGCATCCTTACCATCTCGCTCTGCTTTGAGATACTCTTATCTTGTATGGGAATTATAACGGCTCTAGGTAGGGAGCATAGTATAGAGGCACGTAGTTGTGTCACTGGAAAAGATAAGGGGTTGGGCTATGGGGATAATCTCTGCCTATGCACCCGCATTCTGGGAGGAAACCTATGTCTTGTGACCATGCATAGTCGGAGGGGGATTTGTAGGGACTTGGGAATGGGGGAGAAGGAGGACAATCACAGTGGGCACAAAACCTGGGAGGGAATTGACACTGTCTATGGAAGAATGGGATGGAGGGTTAGCGATGGCAGTGTTATGGGGCTTAGGGATGGCTGGACGCCTGTGTTGGGCTCCCATTTTTCTTGTCAGGTTGGTAGCAAAGGGCAAGTCAGTTAGGTTGGGCCGATGGCCAGAAGGCAGTTGGGTCTCTGTAACTAGGATTGGGGGGATATTGCATGCATGAGCGATGCTAAGGGGGGGCTTCTATTGGGACTTGGAACCACTTGTGCAGGGTATGGGCAGGTCCTCTCTGCGGAACTGGTCTACGACCATGAGGGGCATGCTACTGCTAACGTCAAGGGGAGGTATGAAGTTGGGGGCATGGAGTGACACGGTCCTACCACCCGTATACATGAATTCTATAGTAACACATTGAAGTTTAATTGGTTAATTGAATTTTTTGTGGGCAAAGCAGGTCTGCCGCATGGTAAACCCACCCCGACACAAGGAAATTCCAGGACCGAATTGGTTATAGTTTGTCACATTGCAAATTACTGGGTCGGTGAGGTCATGGCTCGACCAACAAATACCCGAGGGTGAGGTAAGCGATGTCAAGAAGCCAAGCATGGCACGGAACCTGGTTCTTCGGGTGGCCAACGAGGTCGGAAGTTTGTTGAATGTTTAATCAATGAAGCGGCAACCGCCTACTGGGAGGGAACCAATGAAGAAATTTGAAAACTGTTAGAAGAATGGGACGCAGAAGTGAAGCAGGAGAGTGAGATGGATACGGAGTTGGAGGACTGGAGAGTCCTCGTTCCAAATCCTAGGAACACAAGAGGGAGATTCACCCAGTTCAAACAGACCCTTTACTTGTATTTGTTGATGAAAAGCCAGTTGGGAAAGGCGATGGAGTAGATCTCAGTAGGCATGGCAGTCACGGTTTAAGGAATGCCAAACTACAAGCAGGAATTTCAGAAGGTACAATTTCAACTGCACAAACATGACACCCGCCTTGGTCGAATTACGCAGCACTTGCCATGCATTTTGGTTCAGATGAAGCTGCCCGAAACAAATGTCAAAGACCAAGCTCCAGTGGAATCAACGTCAACTGAACAACATGATTAGCATGCCTAATTTATCATAGTTTTGTTTATATATACATCGAGTTTTTAAATTTGCCTATGCATTTACATATGTATGTAGAACTCTAGAGTATAGAAGTGAATAGGAAATTAAAACTTATATTGCTTGAATAGAAAGATTTAATATTTTTTGCTACTAGATGTCATATAATACAGATAGGTGGCGAACAGACTTGGTTTCTGAGCAAGTTGAGGCCACCTAGCTAGCAAGTTCTACGTGGTGTTAATTTGCTTTATATTAATAAAAAAAGAGAATCTACCAAGCTTAACAATTTTTATTTATATAAATTAGTTTAACTTAAAAATTTTGTTTTTATTAGTGTTTTTCAATTTTAATTTAGTGTATCTTTTTTAATGGTAAATTTAATTTTTTGATATAATTAATTACTAAATGTTTTGGATTGTTTATTAAAATGTATAAATTAATTAATTAAAAATACATATTAAATAAATAAACATCTCAATCAAAATTAGTATTAAACTAAAAAAACCTATTAATTTAATTAATTTTTTTTTTGTTATATTTTGATTTGATTTTAGTTAAATTTAATAATAAATTTTTCAAAAACACTGTAATTTTTAATTATTTAAAACATATAAATAAAATTTACCACCTTAAAAAAAACCTTTTCACTCAAGCCATACATATGGCACAATCCAAATTTATCATTATGAGAAATTGCTACCCAATCAAAATAGAGCCAAATAGTAGCAGAGTTACAGTCCGCGTTAGGCTACTTATCATGCTGGTATATATAATTTTGAAGTATAGTATAGTATTTATTGGGCAGCCCAGTATGCGGTAGATCTCGCATAAAAACGTAAACTTAAACATGTAAACATAAATGTAAATGTAAGTGTAATGCTTAACATTTAACATTTCTAATCTAATAAAGTGTAATGCTTAAACTTTAACATTTCTAATCTAATGTTAGCACTTTTTAAAAATGAATCTAATTATTAGTATGTATAAACACAATATAAATTTAAAATATAAAGAGGTTTACGGATACTCAAAAAAGATGTATGGTAAATAAATAAAAAATATAAATAAATGAGAGGTATGCTAAATAAATAAATATAGAAAAAGTATAAAGAGGTATGATAAACAAATAGAAATATATCAAATAAGATTAGAAATCAACATCTAATTATATACCAAGCCTATGGGCCAAATACCATGGGCAAAATTAGTATTAATACCATGCAAAAAAACATTATTAACCCTAATATTAATATTGAAAGATTAATATTAATATTATTATTATCATTATTATTATTATTAAATCTAATATTCATATTAATATATTATAATATATATTAACTCTAAATATATATGGTAGGGAAGAACAAAGACATAGAGTGGTAGAGGTGGAGAGATACAGGGAGTGACAACGGAGAAATAGAGATAAACTTAAGGATTGGGAAGAGGAGGAATGAAGAGAGAGAGGGAGAGTAATATTAGTGTCAGAGGAAGAGAAGGGTAAGAGAGGGAGAGGGAGACACAAAGATGGAGTGGGGAGAGAGAAAAGGAGAGAGAGAGGGAGATAATGAGAGGATTGGAGGAGAGAGAGAGAGAGAAGGGAGAGGAAGGTAAGAGAGAAATTGGGAGAGAGGAAGGATGAGAGAGAGAACTTGCAAGAGAGGAGGAGAGAAGGAAGTAAAAGGAAATACATAGAGAGTGAGAAGTGGAGAGAGAGGGAGTTGCAAGGGAGAGATGGAGAGAGTTAGTGTGTTTTTAGGGGTGAGATAAAGAGACAAAGAAAGAAAGATAAAGAGAAGGGGGGAGAGAAGGAGAGAGGGAGGGATATAGTAATATAGTTGGGGAGAGAGAGAGAGAGAGAGAGTGAGAGAGAGAGAGAGAGAGAGAGGTAGGAGAGAAAGGGAGAGAGAGGAAGTATGAGAGAGCAGACTTGAGAGAGAGGAGGAGAGAGGGAGGGAAGAAGAAATACATAGATAGTGAGAAGAGGAGAGAGAGAGGGAGTGAAAAGCGAAAGATGGAGAGAGAGTTTTTATGTTTGGAGATGAGATAAAGAGACAAAGAAGGAGAGATGGAGAGAATGGGGGAGAGAAGGATAGAGGAGAGAGGGGAGGATATAGTTATAGAGTTGGAGGGTGAAGAGAGAGAGAGAAAAAGAGAGGTTGTGAGAGAGTGGAGAGAGGAAGGTAAAGAGAAATGGAGTTGGAAGGGGAGAGAGGGACATAAGAAGAAAGAATTATATAGATAAAGGTGGAGAGAGAGAGGGAGTGATCAAGAAGATGGGGAGAGAGAGAGAGAGAGAGAGGACAACAAGAGGGAAAAGAGATATAAGTGGGAGAGAGGGAGAGAAGGGGAAGAGAGAGAGAGGGAGAGGGAGAGGAGGAGGGTCCAGGGATAGATAGATATATTGAAGAAAGAGAGTGTATGTTTTTGTGGTGATATAGAAAGACAAAGGGAGATAAAGGTATACATGGAAGTAAAGAGAGGGAAGAAGAGAGAGATGGAGAGAGAGAGGGATAGAGAGATTGGTAGATATGGAGAGAGACAACGTGTGTGTTTGGGAGGTTGACATGAAGAGACAATGAAGGAGAGATGGAGGGATATATATATATATATATATATATATATATCTATGGAGTTGTGGGGGGGGGGGGGGGGGGGGGGGGGGCATGGGCCGGAGGGAAGAAGACTTATTGGAATAGATGCATTGATTTCAGTTTAGGATGTGATTTCTAATCCTATTTGATTGCTTCCACTAAATGCATTGATCTCAGTGTAGATGGTGATTTCTAATCCTATTTGATTACTTCCACTAGATGCATTTATTTCAATGTAAATGTTGATTTCTAATAATATTTTATTGCTTGCACTAGATGCATTGATTCCAATGTAGATGATTTATAATCCTATTTTTATTGCTTGTACTAAATGCATTGATTTCAGTGTAGATGGTTATTTCTAATCCTATTTGATTGTTTGCACTAGATGCATTGATTTAAGCGTAAATGTTGGTTTATAATCCTATTTTCTTACTTGTACTAGATGCATTGATTTTCAGCGTAGATGTTGGTTTATAAACCTATTTTCTTACTTGGACTAGATGCATTTATTTGAGTGGAAATGTTGATTTCTAATTGTATTTGATTGCTTGCATTAGATGCATTGATTTCGGTGTAAATGTTGTTTTCTAATCTTATTTCATTTCTTGCATTAGATGCATTGATTTCAATATAGATGTTGATTTCTAATTTGATGTAATTGGATGTATGATGGTGCATTAATTTTAAAGTTATTGGATTAATATTGTGCATTGATTTCAATGTAAGCATAAAAAAATATTGACAATGAACATTGATTTTTGTGTTATAGTAATTCAACCTATTAAAATTAGAGAGAAAGAGAGACAAGGTATGATGTTTACTAAAATATCTTGAGCTAAAGATTTAAATGGTTTGCGGTTTAACCTGTCCTTTTCATATAATCAATATGAAAAGACAACAAAAGTAACAAGGGTGACAATAAGGATAGTAGAATATTATAGTTTCAGATTAATCACAATGAATACTATTTGTAATTTACGATATTCTTATTATTCACATTTTCTATCATTTAATACTATTACACTATCACTTTACATTCAAAAATTTTATTTCATCATTTTTCATAATTAAAGTTATTCACAATATTTATCACTCAACAAACTGAGGTAACTAAGAAAATTTAAAATTAAAATGACCAAATTAATCTCAGACATATTTAGCATATTTAAAATTATTATATTAATATCAGATGATTTTACATAGTTTTGATAAAATTAATCATATGTTCATTAGATTTTCTTTGGCCGCACAGGACTGAAACTAACCTAGATTCATCATAACTCTGGATTTATCAAGCACCAAGAGGGATCAAATCTCTAGTGGTGCAAACCTTTCCTCGAGTTTTTCACTCAAAACTGAGATTTGCACCTTGAGAAATTTGATCCCTCTCGGCATTTGATAGATCTGGAGTTAAGATGGATCTAGGCTGGTCTAATGAAATTGATGTAATAACCTTCTAGTAGATAGTGATGAAACTGATCTTTAAATGCTATGTTGATACCCAACAACAATAATCCAAGTACCTTGTTCCTAAATGAAAATTGGAATTATGGATATTGTGACAACTCTTAAGCAACCTAATTTAATTACATTTGATGGATCACCTTTTGTTTAATGCATTTTGTAATTAAAAATTTAGTTATCAATCCAATTATGATTTATGTTGAGTTCATGCTTCTCTTCAGGCTATTCTCTAACATGCATGAATGAGCGTTGTTTCCAGACTCTATAAAGGGCTTGGTTTCTTTATTTATGGTGCCAGGTCCAATTCCCTATTATGGAGAAAAACTCCAACACAATGATGTCTAATTTTTTCTTACAACTTGGTGCCCAAAAGGAATGTTATTATTTGTTGTAATTATAAACACACTCTACATAATGCAATTTTGTGACTAGCTAAAATTATATAATTTTGTAGTTATCATTCTATCATATACCCCTTCACCTCTCTTATTTTCTTTTAACCTAAAACTTTGAGGCTCATTGGCTAATATTGTAGGTATTAGGCGCCAAAATATTGGAGGATAAAACATGATCAAAGAAACATCCCCACCACCATCCTTGAAGAGAAAGATAATTATATAAATAAAAGGAATATTTTTAAGAAAGGTCTTTATGTATTCGTTAATCAAGGTCATTGACGAACAAATATACGGAGGTTGGACATTCCTTTGCTTTGTTTATGTAGTATATTTGTTGATGAGATGCAAATATGAACATTTGTATATATCATGTCTTAATATAATAACTAAAGAACATAGTATATTTTTGTTGCTAACTATAATTATGCGATATATACATGAGTATACACATATGCTTCCAACATGATGTTCATGGGTGTGTTTACATTATTTAGACTTAGCACATACAAAGAGATGATTTGTGAGGAATAACAAAAATGAAATCCAATTATCGACCTCTTCTCATCGCAAATCATTTTATATCACCAGTTTGAGCTCTTATTTCATTTTTGTATGGAACTACCAGGTGCACTCCCATGGGCACATTTACCATGTTTAAAATATCTAGCTCAAGTAACCACTTTATAATTTGTGGCGATTAATATAAGCCTTTTTCTTCCAATAAATAAGATGTGTTGAAGAGATCTCAAACTTTAGAAAATGTATACAGTACTACAACATGTGTTAGTCAATAGGGACTAGAACCATCTGTATATGTAACGAACAACTAGTTCCTTATCAAGAAGTGAAATCTAAAAGAGGTTTAAAATATAAACACAACAATGTTCAACAAATGGCATGCTCAAAAAAATAGGAGGGTTAGGAATGTGTTTCATACAAATTAATCATAGTTTATATTACTAATACTCAAGCGAACCTTGAATAAGGCCGAAGGATACTTACTCTTACAGTTCTTTGTATAGAAAGACAATTAAGGAAAAAAATTGAAACAAAGGGATCTAGTGGGCTTCCATCAACACACGCATTGAATCTCGTCCCCTTTTTACCAAAACATAATAAGCAAGTTTTGGAGTCACAATTTTGACTAGAATTACTGCAAGTAGTGAAGTAGGAAAGATCCAAATGGTAGCAAAGATGATCACAAAGATAATCAATATAACAAATTTTCATTTGCGTAAAATATTGCACTATAAATTATTAGAGGAAATTTTTGTTATTCTCGGACATACAACAATAGATAATCATAATAGTAAGATATAGATGTCCCTCAACTTCATCAAATTTTATAAAAAAATTTCTTAAAATAATTTTGTCTCAATTTGTTTTTGTCTTAAATATAAAGTTTTGTTTTAAAATGTTTTTGTCTTAAGTATAAAGTTTTATCTAAAAATATTTTTTTCTTAAACTAATACACAACCACATTAAAAATATTAATGGGGTTGGCATAGTCAAAGGCTTCATAAATATAACCAAAAAAAATATTGCAACACGAATAATGTCTTAGTAATGCACACATTTACCTGATTAACCATGTATAAAAAAGCTATGGGTCAACTTTAACTTAAAAAAAAAAGTAATGTTATAAATAATAATGAAAAACCTATCATAAAGGAACTTATTAGAATTAGAGCACGAATCTAATTTTTTAAATTTATTAAAAGTAATGGACCATTTCGCTAAATAAAATTTGAGTATATATAAATGAATGCTATAAAGAATAATGAATAATTTCTCATGGAAGAACTTATTAGAATATAATTTTTTAAATTTATCAAAAGTCATTGCAGCCTAGCAAACTCTTTAATATACTACAGTCACTGATAAGCATTAAGACTAAGCATATGCTGAGTGTATTCCCTTGAAAATCAATCTAGGCCTTCAATTTAAAAAGGGGTCAACAAATTTTATATTTAAAATAATTCAATTGATATTAAATTTTAATGTAAAATAACTAAATAAAAAATGACTTAAAAAAAAAAAAAAAAAAAAAAAAAAAAATTTTCTTAAATTGGTCTTGGTGTAAGAGTGAGTCAATGGCTATTAGCCTTGGTGTAATAGTGAGTCAATGGCTATTGGCTAATGATATTTCCCTCTTTCCTATTGTGACTAACGAGACATTAGGACACGTCCTGGGGCAACTCTTAAAAACAAGTCACTAAGCCAATGCATGAGAGGATTAAACTACATGTCCATGCATCACCATGGTTTCTCCTGCATCGGTCATGGCTCGACTCCGACATGGTTTCTCCGGTAGCGTTCACGGCTCGACTCCGACAGCTCCATCATTGTAACTTTATTTATCTGATTGCACTACTTGGACTTCAACCCTTCATTCAATACGTCTGCGTACATTCATTCAATGCCCTAGTCCCCATCCAACATTTCTAATTACTCTAAGTGTCGCCCAAAATTTTGAATTCAAATTCGTTAGTCCCGCCCGAATTCTTTTATGAAATGAATAGTCCCACTCTATTTCCATTTTCTCGAGCCAGAAGATGTTGCATGTATCCCTAACGAGAAATTGTTAGAGGCAGGGGTTTCCTTACCCTTCAACCATGGATACTGGGATTCGGCCCTCTTTCAGCTCCAATCAAGCGGAACATTTTATGTGCCAAACTTCTAAGGCTTCCTCTGGAACTTTGGAATGTTGATGCCATTAAAGAGATTGAAAATCAGATATGATGCTTCTATTACTGGGATGACGACTGTTTCGGCCATCTCGATAAACAACTAGCTTTGGTTTTGGTGGAAGTTGATGTGGGGAGAGGCCTTCTGGCCGAACTGGAGATCAAATGGAGCAATTTTAACACTTAGTGACTTGTTTTTAAGAGTTTCCATTCATCTATTTATTCTTTCCCTCATTTAAATTCCTTTCCACTGTCCATTAAGTAACCTCGTTGTTGAACAAATTCCCTTCTCTAATAACTTATGCAACGGTGCAATCCATAGAATATTGTAGATTTCATTGGTGCTCCTGGGAAAGGATTCACTCTGCAAAATCTCTGTGTAAGCAGTGTTAGGTTTCATTAATTATGGGTAACTAGCTGCCATCTCACGAATCTGGAAACTTGTCTCCACATTTCATGGGCCGTGAGGAATTTATAATGGTGACAAGATTTGACGGAAAGATAATGGAATTCATAGCTCCCCTTGTCTTCAAAGATCTCATGTTGGCATAGCCACAACATTCGGTTGTGCATTCTTGTAGAAATTTTGACTGTAGATTAACCTGATAATGCAATATAACTAAAGCAAAATACTTTAATCTACTTCTACAATCAAACTTGCGGAAGCTTAATAGATTTGAGCAAGATCAAGGGGAACATATATAACCAGAAGAAGAATCAATGCAGATGAAACACAG
Source organism: Pinus tabuliformis (assembly GCA_031772625.1). Lineage (NCBI taxonomy): Eukaryota > Viridiplantae > Streptophyta > Pinopsida > Pinales > Pinaceae > Pinus > Pinus tabuliformis. The sequence continues at coordinate 1,121,106,082 of CM062807.1, read as the reverse complement.
AATAATACTCAAGGGAAAGCTCAGCTAAAAACCCCACTATCTTTATTATCATACAAGGTGGGAATATCTCAGAATTACACAAAGCTTTAGCTCTCACAGCTAGCCAGCTCTCAGTACAATCCTCTTGGATGCTCACAGGCAAACAAGGCTTCTCACAAACCTTCTCCTCTACCCTCCAAGCCTCCTATTTCCTTGTTTTGTTTCTCCTAAGTGATCCTACTCTTACCAAGTGTAACACTGACCACTCACATTGATCTCACACCCTGTAAACTGTGCAATCCTCAAGGAACCTTGTTCCTTTTGTATGGATGAGTTTCTTTTATAGGAAAACTCATGCAATTGATGGCAACATGTCCTTGACATTTAGCTCAACTGGGACTTTCTCTGAATAGACATGCATGAGTTTATGATGAGAGAATCTTCAGTTATCTGCAGTACACTAGTTTGATGCATACATGAATTAACTGACTGAACTCACAATTAGTTCCTCAAACTGTTTGGAACTAATTTAACTGGACTTAACTCAATAAACTGGGCTAACTAATTACAACTCAAATATAACTCATCCTTATCTCCTTAATTAAGGGATAATTTCCTTAGTTTAAGGGATAACTATTGCATGACTTCACAAATAATTCTAACTTGAATTTCTTCAATTAATTAACTCAGGATGAATTAATTAATTATTTTTCAAGCAGCTAGTGAGACTAAATTCAAATTTTAATTCTCAATTTTAATTCAAGGACAACTTTAAAATTGGAATATACTAGATTCTATTTTTATCATTTCTTGCTGCTATTTTTAACAATTCAGAGGATGCAAAATGCCGCTCTCTTTCACCGGACAAGAATTTGGTTCTTGGGCAGCTTTATCGACTTCTACTTATTCCTAACTTTTCTTCTCATTCCATTGACGATGTTTTATCAGGGTTGAATGCCTGATTCGCGAGCAGAATACCAGTGAAATATCAGAAAGCGTAGAACTTAACACAAAACATGGCCTAGATTTCATATTGCCAAAGAATGATTTTATACATTGCTCTGAAGGTTCTTGAATGTCGGTAACGAGGATTTCTCAGGAAGTTAATTGACTTCTTGAAACTTCTATGTGAACTCTACAGAAGAAACTAGACAATGCATTGAATGTAGACAATGGTTGGAATTAATGTTTTCCAACACTCCCCCTTAATTCCAACCATATGAAAAACACACAAAATACACTATAGCACAATACATAAGACATTGTAAGCATACTCTTAATTGACATGCCTGCTGGTCTAAGTCTCAGCTAGGCTTACAACATAATCTCGATTTTCTACAACACACAATTTCATAACACATGTTTCAAATTTGTCTTCTTGCTAAAGGGTCCATGCTTGTTCATTTGTTTATGCAATTTCATCTTCACCGTTCTAGCCATAAAATAGTGATAGATCTTCCCCTTTCTTGATTGGGCGTTAGGATTCTTTGTATTCAATATTGTTGCAAGTTCTTGGGACTTATGCTTGTCCTTCATGCTTGCAATTTCTTCTTTGATTTCTTCTTCTTGGTTGTTAATATTTGCAGACTTAAAAACAATGTTAGATCTATATAAAAGATCATAAAAAGAGCCATTGTCATCTTGATCTTTTGAGAGAGCTTTGCTTCCTTCATCTTTCTTTGCTAACATAGTTGGTCGATACATGTCTTCAACCTCTTTAATAAACTTTGTTGCTGCAAACATGTTGTCATGCATTTGATTTTTGTATGGAGGCAAACAACTCTTCTCACCAAAAAAAACTCATGAATAAGATGTTTTTCTTGCATGAGATTGAACCACTCTTCCTGAGACACATAATTATCATCAAATTTCACTTCATATGTCTCCACCTAATAAGGAGTTTCCTCACTATCACATGCTACTCTATTGTCAAATACAGCCATACTTTCAGTCTTGATCCCAATTATGATGCTTTCAACACAATCACCAATTTTAACAACACCACTTTCATCATCTTCAACTTTTACACTCCCCTCCATATTGTACTTCATTTTAAGAACATCCCAAAATATTTTTGCATTATGTATTTCACCAAATTCATGCAAAATACTATACAAAATGTTTTCATCTAGAGCTGATATAATGAGAAGTAATGCTACTGCACTTCTACACTTATCATCAAAATTAATAGAAGCTTCTTGGACAAATTTCCATAAATCTACGGAACCAAGCAATCCTTCCATTTTAGTTGCCCAAAGCTTAAAATTTTTACTTGAGAAAGTAGGCAGAACTGGTATTAATCACTTTAATATTGCATCAGTGTCTTCAAATTCTTCATACTGATTCATATCTTCATTAGGCATGAATTCAACAACAGGAAACATTTCAAATCCTTCTGCGCCTTTTGCCATTTCACATACCAAACACAATTTCCAAGGAAATAATTTGCATCAAACACCAAGCATCATGAGTTGTTATGCTCACGACTCACATTGCCCAAAGCTAAACTTTATATACCTTTGTCAACATACTCAACAACCATAACAACAAATTCAAAATTAACTACATAGCGCTAGTAGTCCAAACAACAATCATACCTTCATATTCTACATTTAACCCATAAGACATTCACAATGATCAAACCCTTTTTTCTCTATTCACTATGGATAGTTCCCTCTTTTCTCTCATGACTAACTAGACATTAGGACCCGCCTTTAAGAGAGATAAGGACATCATGATAAGTAGTCAATGGCGACTGGCGAATTATACATTAGGGCCCGTCTCCTCCATTGATTGGCGAATGATACATTAGGACCCATCTCGTCTCCCTCTAAGAGAGATGATGATAAGTTCTACTGTTCGGCTTAATTTTAATTGAATTGCAATTTCTCATAATGATAAGTTTGGATAGTGCACTATGTATAATTTGAGTAAAAAGTTTTCTAAAGTAGTTAATTTATTTATATATCTTAAATAATTAAAAAAGTTATTTTTTTGAAAAATTGTATTATTAGATTTAATTAAAATAAAAATAAAATCTAATTAACTTTTTTATTTTTTTCTTTTTCTTTTCTTTTCTTTTTTTTAACATAATTTTTTCTTTTGTAAGCTATGATGGATATATTTTTCTATTTATAAAGTAAGTTGTTCCATATACAAAATATGGGTGGCCTCAACTTGCCCAAATGGGAAACCAAGTTTGTTGGATTCTTGAAACTGTTATATGCCATCCAGTAGCAAAAGTTAACAAGTCTTTCTACTCAAGCTAGATACACTTCACAACTAGAAACATAGTTTAAGGTCTGAACATACATATTAAGACAAGAAAAGTAAAGGCTATCCGCTAAAAAGTCCAGCAAAACCTGGAAAGTAAAATACTAGTCCTTGTTATCATCTTTCTCAGAATCCACGATGGTCAGTGCTGCAACAGAGTCACCCGGCGCCAGAGACAACTCCATAATTCTGTTCTGGATCCTATCCAGCTTACTGTCCTGCATAAAAAGCAGAATTTGCATGTTCTTCATATCTTTTTTGAGGTTGGGCATGCCTCGGGCAATTTCCGCCATCTCCCCTGCCACCTGTTCCAGAGCTCTGGCTAGCAGTCGCTTCATGACCCAATATATGTGCAAGGTTTGTTTAAATTGAGACATCCTGCCCCTAGTATTCCCAGGGTCAGGGACGAGTTCCCCCCATTCTTCCATTTCCGGTTCAGAGTCTTCCTCCATTATGCTGTCCTCCATCTCCTGAATCAACTTGTGGATGTCGGCATCCATTCCTACTTTATATGCTCTGGCCACCTCATTGACCGCCACCTCGATGGGTTTCCTACCCTTTCTGGGCTCTGCGGTCTCCGAGGTGCTAGGTTCTTTTGCTGCCTGGCTCGAGCGCCCTCGACCCCCACGGCCCCTGCCTCTGCCTAGGCGAGCCATCGCATCGTTATCAAACTCTTGTTTATAGTTATCAACATAAAACATTAGATCAGGAAAATCTTCACCCTTCCATTCCTTCAGCATCTCTTTCGTTCTAAAAATTCCCACCCAGCTTAGCCCGTCCCCGTCGCTCTGGAGTGTCATGGCCCACTCCCACCACAGTCTGAGGAAAGAGGTCGTGTAGTCTAACCTCCATTCCTCCCGAGAATTCCCATCCTTAGCTTCCCAGGGCCAACCCTTTATCATAGATTTGCACTCCCTGGTCATGCCTATGTCCTGGCTCCTAATATGCAACGGTTCTAGGCTATCTCTCTGCCCCTCATCCCTGTCCTCCAGCCTATCCTTTCGCAGCCCCTTCCCAAAGTGCTCGAGCTCGCCATCCTCACTCGACATACTATAATTCTCAGTGGGAATTACAGGAAAGAAACGAGAGGAAACATACCCGGATTCAATATGCTCAGTCAAAGAAGCTCCCCACATCTGCGCTACCCTACTCCCGACTTCCCTGTTCTACGATCTGTTCATTCTCCCAACTCTTACCACCCTCACATATCCCTTCACACCTACCTTACGTCCCATCCTTCTGCCGTCGTCGTTCTCGCCACCCTCTCTCCTCATAATAACCCGCCTTGTGCCACTTCTCTCGCTGGGTTGTCCCACGATCATGTAGGATGCCACCACGCCCTGTTGTACAAGCATGTGGGTAGTGGTTAGCGGTCCTCGCCGTCCTCTCCCCCTGTCAGTCATTATGCCTATGCCATCCCACTTCATCACCCCGATTGGGGGTCCCCTGTGCCTGCTATATTGAGTTCATGGCATCATGGTTATCTTGGTCTAGGATGGCCTTGAGGGGGTCCAATCGGGGGTCCTCAATTTGTAATGGCCAGATACTGTCCAGATTGCCTCTTTGCTCATTGCTTCCCCAGTTGGCTAGGAAATCTACCGCTCTGTTACCTTCCCTTTTTACATGATTTATGATCATATATTCAAACCGCTTTATTAGGCCTCCCAGGTCTTGGACCAAACTTGTCGTTCTCCAGATTTTCGCAATCTTATCCCAGGTCTTTTCGTTATTTAGTTTCCTCATCATTTCTATGACTAGTTGGGAGTCTCCTTCCACCTCCAGGTGGTTATATCCAAGTCTTATCGTTGTTCCCAAACCTTGTCGAACTGCCATAAGCTCTGCTTCGTTATTGCTCATAACCCCTCCCTGAGCTGAGTATACCCATCTTGTTCTACCTTGATCGTCCCGGAAGATGCCTCCAAGCTCCGCCAACCCCGGGTTACCTTTGGAGGCCCCATCAAAATTTAGTTTAATAAAACCAGCAATAGGGCGTGAGAAATGGTGAGGACTTGCTCTGTTTGTGTCTGAAGGTTTCCATTTCTGGGGGGCTACCATTCCTTGATCGAGGTTTAGTTTGGCCAGGATCCGTTCTTCACTGGGCATTGTCTTCCAGTCCTCTTGACTCCATGTTTCCGCTAGAATGGTTTCTCTTATATGGTCCAGGGTTCTTCTCCAAACCTGCGCTTGAGTCAGTTCTTTGTTTTGAAAGATTCTATGGTTTCTTTCCTTCCATATCATCCACATATTCAAACCGACAGCTAGACTCCATGCTCTGTTCACCACTGGGTAGGTGAATTGAATGCGTCCCCATTGATGGATTGTTTCTTTGATGTTCTGAGGATCTCTGTTCATCCTTCCAAAGACCCACCGCATATCTTCCCATTGTTTATGGGCAAAATGACAAGAGTTCATAAGGTGTTCAGTAGTTTCCTGGTCCTGTTTACAAAGACTGCAGTGGGGTGGTCCCTGAATTCCTCGTTTTTGTAGTTGGTCCCAAGTCAAAATTCGGCCCTTGCACGTTAGCCAGAGGAAGTGGGCAACTTTTGGCCACCAATTTCCTTTCCAAATTTGTTTCCAGAGGGGTTTCAGGTCATCTTGTTCCGGCTCCATGGTAAGGTTATAGGCTTCCTTGATCGTGAATGTTCCTTTCGTTGAATGTCCCCATCTTAGTATATTTGGGCCTGTTCTAATAGCTATTTTCCTTGTCTTCATTTCTTTCATATACAACTCCCTTTGTTCCCCATCTATTGTTTGGTCCCATTCTTCTGAGTTTTTCCATATTCTCCAGTACTCCTCCATGTGTTCTTCTTTCCAAAACTCTCTTACATAATTTTAACCCGCTTCTTTTGACATCTGATAGGTGTTTCCTAGAACCTATATTCCATTTAGTTTCTCCTTCTGTTGCCAGGCTTCTTCCCAGAATTTAGCTAATCTTCCATCCCTTATTTCCCAGAAAGCATGCTTGGATATTATGTCTCTGTTCTGATTAGCCAGGTTCCAAATCGAAGAGCCCCTTAGAATTTTCCCGAGTCTTAAGATATCTGTTCTGTTTGCTGGCATCTTGTATTTCTTTCTTCAAATTCTTTTCCATAGGTCATCCTCTCCCGCCATCCATCTCCACCAGAGCTTTGTCCCCATTATTTGGTTCACAGTGTAGGGATCCCTTAAGCCTAACCCCCCTTCATCTTTACTCTTGATCAGGCCTTGCCAGGATATTAAATCCCATTTCTTCTATTGCTTCGGACCTCCCCAAAGGAATTTTTTGAAAATCTCCACCATTTTGGCACATGCTCCTTTAGGGGCTACCGTTGCCAAGAGCTGGTAAATCGGTATGGCTTGCAGTAAAACCTTGACTAAGACTACTCTTCCTGCTAGATTTAGGGTTCTGAAAGACCAATTTGCCAGTCTTCCAGTAATTTTCTCAATGGTTTGTTGCCAATTAGCCATCTTTAGAGGATTCAGAGCTAGCGGGGTGCCAAGATATTTGGTGGGGAGGTCTCCAGATCTAAATCCCAGGATTCTTGTCAAATAAGTTTTGACATATCTAGTTGTGTTAAAGAAGTAGGTGCAAGATTTCTCCCTATTGATTTGAGTATCCGATGCTTCCATGAAGAGATCCAGGATACCTTTCATTCTTTTTACTTCCCTGAGAGATACTACGCAAAACAACATGATGTCGTCTACAAATTGCTGGTGGGTGATCGGTATATCATTCCCCCAAATCCAAAGCCCTTTGATTTTGCCCTCTTGCAATTTCTTTTTAATATATCTCACTAGCCCTTCCGCCACAATGATGAAAAGGAAGGGAGATAAGGGATCCCCCTGTCTCAAGCCTCTAGAGGCAATGAAGGTGGTAGTTGGCATTCCATTTAAGAGAATGGAGAAAATCGGGGTGGAAATCATATCCGATACTCAAGCAATCCATATGTTACAGAAACCAAAGGCAGCTAGCACTGATTTAAGGTTTTCCCAATTCAGACAATCATAGGCCTTGGAAACATCTAGTTTGATCATCATCCCTGCTTTTCTTTTCTTTTTTTCCAAAGAGTGCACCACTTCTTGTGACGTTATCAAACCATCAAGAATTTGACACCCTTCCACAAATCCTGTTTGCTCACGAGAAATAATATTGGAAATAATGGGCTTAAGTCTTTTGGCCAAAAGGGTTGCAATGATTTTATAGATCATATTACAAAGGGCAACAGGTCTGAAACCTTGGGGATCTTCAGATTTAGCAGTTTTATGAGTAAGAGACAAAAGAGTAGCGTTTAAGCCAGGACATACCTTTTGGTTTCTTCATGATTCTTCGACCACGTCCAAAATGTGTTGCCCCATGAACTTCCAACTCACTTGATAGAATTCTTCTGTCAACCCATCAGGTCCTGGGGCTTTATTCTTCTTCATCCCTTTCATAATCTCTTCGACTTCCTCCAGGGTAGCTGCCCTCACTAGAGTAAGGCTTTTATCTCTGGTAATAAAGCTTGGAATCTCGTTGCAGACTCTCTTGATAGCTGCTTGTCGTTCTTCTTGGGGTTCAGTGAGGAGGTATTTAAAGTGGTTGACCAAGGTATGTTCCATCTCTTCACGCTGAGTTAGCGACTTCCTTCTGCATTCTTTATAGAGAAGATTTTGTTTCTCTGTCTTTTTTGGATCATAGCCTGATGGAAGAACTTTTTATTCCTTTCTCCCTCTTTTAACCAATTCACTCTTGTTTTTTGTCTCCATAGAATCTCTTCTTGTATCCTTCTTTCTTCAATTTGGCTAATCAGGACCCCTTCCTCTCTAGCTAGTTCTTCGCTCCTTCCTGCTATTATGATTTCTTGTTGAATTCTCATCATTCTCTGGGCTAGTTGCTGCTGATCTTTGAAGATATTCCCAAATTCCTCTTTGTTCCATTTTTTAATTTTCTCTTTTATTTCCTTTAATTTCAATTGGAAGGTTTGCATTCTGCTTCTCCCCCTCTACTGACTTTGTCTCCACCATTCCTCTACTTTCGTCATGAACTTCTGATCTCTGAGCCAGAAGGCCTCAAACCTGAAAGGGCGCTTTTTGGGGCTAGCTTTGAGGTCAATTTCAAGTTTGATCAGCCAGTGGTCAGAACCCATTCCCGAGAGGATCATGGCTTCTATGAAAATGTCCTGGTTTATTACCTGTTCAGATATAAGGAATCTATCTAACTGCGAGGCAATTTGGTGGGTGCCTCCTCTTCTGTTGTTCCATGTGTGAGTCCCATTTATCGTTGGGATGTCCACCAACCTTTGTTCGTTGATCATATCCCAGAAGGCTTCCATATCCATGTCTGACCTTCTGAGACCTCCTCTTTTTTCACTTAGTGATGTGATCATGTTGAAGTCTCCTCCTACAATCCATGGGTTGTCTGGGAAAAGACTCCAGGTTTTTTCCAAGTTCTGGAGGAAAATCCTGCGCTCCCTGGGTATAGGCGGCCCATACACTCCTGTGATGAGGACCCATTCCTAGGATCCAATGTTCCTGAATTTCCCCGATAGAATTCTAGGTAAACTTACCCAATCTTCAAATTGAACCTCCTCAGGGTTCCAGAGTATTGCCAAGCCCCCAACACTTCCTGTGGCATCCTGGGCTATTATTTTGTAATGCGGTTTAAATTTGCCCATGATTTCTTTCAGTTTCTGTTCACTGATCTTCGTTTCCTGGATTATCATTATATTAGGTTTATCCTTCCTAAGTCTTTCCTTCAGGTATCTTTGTTTCCCCTTACTATTCAGCCCTCTAATATTCCAAGTTGTAATAATCATTTCAACAATTTGATGGGTTGTTGGAATACCTCTGACAGAGGCATGACTCTTCCCAAGTTCACTAGCATTTCTCCTACCATTTTAATGGATTCGCTCATGGTTCTTCTTCCCCATTTTCTTCCTCCTTTCCCTGTAGTTCCTGTTTCTATGCTTTGTCCACCTTGCGATCATAGGTCCTCTGGTTGACTAACTATGATTGATCCACATTTCTCCTTGTATCATTGGAACATGTCTTTGTATAATTTCTTCTAATCTTCTGGGATAAACCTCTCATCTAGATGCCTCCATTCTTGTAGTAGTATTTTCATGACCTGTTCTTCTTCACTGCCATTGTCTTTTTGGGGGGTCGATCTCCATTTGGATCTACTCTTGTTGGGTTTCTGTCTCATCCCCTTCATTTTCCTGCCCTATCGTAGCTTGTGCCTTACTTTTCCCTTTGTCTATCTTTTTAGGTTCTATTGGTTCTTTACCCCTCTCTTCCCCTTCTTCGTCCATTTCCTCTTCTTGTAGAGCCGTAAACTTATTTTGATTTACCTGAACTGATTCCTTGGAAGGTTTTTTAAAACTGGTCAGTCCTCTTTGATGTTTTTTTCGTCGGCGCACTTCTGAAAAACATCTTCTCTGTCCTTGCTTGTTTCTTCCTCCTTCTTTGATTCTTCTTGCTTCCTTGTTTCTGGTGGTGACCCAGCTGCATTTAGTAGGTAGGATCTGAAGAGATGGTCGTATTCGTGACATCTTCTGTAGCAGAATGGAATGTGCTCATAATCCACTGGTTACTGCCATACTTCATCATGGTATTCCACCTCAATACAATCAAGGAGCAGTTCCGTGATGTTCATGTATACGCAGATCCTTGCATAGGAGGTCTATTTGCATTTTCTGGTGGTGTCTGCTACTTTGACAAAGGTCCCAATTGAGTTCCCAATACCTTCCAGGATTTCTGGATCCCCAAAACTCAATTGGGAGTCCAAAAGGCGGATCCATATTGGTGGCACCAACATTTTCTCCTTATCTGGGTTGTAACATTCTTCCCAATGCCTCATAAAGAGACTTGCGTTTTTGAAGAAATAAGGTCCATCATCGAAACCCCTCTCCTTATCATCTAGGTTAGAGAAAATGACCGAGAAGAAACCTTTAGTGCCTTATTTTAGGTCAATGTTTCCTTTAGGTTTCCATCTCCATTGTATGCATTTTTTCAGTTCTTTCTCTGACGGCCACGCCCCTATAAACTTGCAAATCAGAGCATGGTCTTTCATATATCCTCTATATTCTTCTAGTTTGTCATTTGGGACTACAAACCTAGGTTTTTTCGTTGCTCGGGGCAGACATTTGTTTCCCAACCCAGCGTGTCATCGAGCCCCCATGACCGGGCATCTTTGCTTCATTTTCCTGTGAATCTGGTCATTCCATTCCTGCTTGCCTCACCCGCCGTTACGTTTTTGTAGGAGGGGATCGCTCCCCCCAGCCGGTTCCGTCATTTCTTTGTCAGCCCAGCCCAAGGCCTGTCCTCCTGCCCCAACGGCTCGTGACTCTATCTTGTCCTGATCTGATGCAGGTGGCTGCAGTCTTTACCTGCACCCTGCCCCAATCTCAGGTCTGCCAGAGGCAAACCCTACGGAAAACCCTAACCCTAACTGTTGAACATCATCGCTTCCCTCTATCTCGCTTCCAGACTTCGATCCTTCCCATCTAATTTAACATAAATTTTGATTAAGATGTTTTTTTAATTTATTTATTATATCTAAGCATTTATTTTTGTTTTAATTTATATATTAATTTGTTTTTGATAAAAAAATATTCTCGTTTATCTATAGTTTAATATTAGAAATTCAATTTTTTATTATTATTTAAATTTATTTATTGGTAAAGTGATTGGTTGAGGTCTTATTATGGGTTTTTTAGTAACTTCCATTTATGTTAGTTATTAATTTTTTGTTTTTAGATTTATTTCTTTTTTATTTTTTCTCTATATTTTCAATTTAAGATAACTTATTATTATATTAAAAATAAATTACAGTAAAATATATATATATATATATATATATATATATATATATATATATATATATATATACATATATATTATTAGTTGTTTTATTTTTGTGATGAATTTTTTGTCTTTATTATTTTTTAGTTTACTTAAGCTATATTTAAGCTACGTTGCAAGTACTAGTCACTATTTAGCCCTTGTTTAATATGTACTTTTAATTAATTAATTTATATATTTTAAAACACAACCCAAAACATCAATTAATTAACTATGCCAAAAAAATGAAATTTACACTTTTAAATAATCTTATACTAAGTTTTACACCAAACTAAAACTAAAAAGTAATAATAAAAAACAAAAACCTTAGTTAAAGTACAAACTAGTTCACCCATATAAATTAAATGATTGGTAAATGAAAATAAACTTCAATTCATAATAAGCATCAAAGCACTTCTTGATACATTTAATATATAAGTTAAACATATATATATATATATATATATATATATATATATATATATATATCTATATATATATATATATATATATATATATATATATATATAAAACAATACAACGTGAAACAAAATCTTTAACTATGAAGACAATCCATAATAAGTAACCTAACACTTCATGATACATTTAATATATAAGTTAAACATATATACATTGAAAACAATACAACATGGACAAGATTCTTAACCATGGAGATTCCTATGTAAATAGAATTTATTCCAACACAAAACCAAGACTCATTTCATATAACATTTTTCAATTAATCAATTTAATTAAAAAGATATAATTATTTGGGAATAAATATTGACAATTGATTTCATACTATTGTAAATATTATCTTATTTTTTGTGTTTTATTTTCAAATGAAAAAAAAAACTGATTTATATTAGGTACAAGTACAATTACCATAAACATATTTGCAACCACTATATTATTATATTTTATCCATATACTTCAAAAAATACCATAACGGGAAAAACATGTTCAAAAAATTACACAAAAAAAATACATACAATATCTAAAAAGCACTGAAATTTTATAAAAATTATTATGTAATATTCTATGAAATTAAAACCTTACCATCTGCATAATAAAAATTGATAAACGAAAATTTATAAAAAACATATTCCAAAATAGACACACTTTTAACCATACTATTAGATAGCAATTTTATAAAAAACATATTCCAAAATAGACCAACTTTTAACTATAACGATTAGATAGCAATTTTAAAATTTTCCAACCTGCCTACTGAAACTTCTGCATCAATCAAGAGATTTGCAGAAGGTCCGGGTGTTGTTTCTTTAGGACAGGAGATTAATGGTCTCATTCAGCGAGACAAAGTTATGTCCACCGCCAATCGCTTCAACTGCTGGCGGAGTGCAACGAAACAACTTCAAACTTATCCATATAAATATTCCGCACTTTCGAGTAATATTTCTTCTGTCAAATCAATCACTTTCGAGTAGTATTTCTTCTTATTTTTCTCTTCATTTCTGCTATTTTTATCGTCTTAAATTTAGTTGTACAAAATATATATTTTTGAACACTTAGATTACAATCGTCGAATTTTAGAATTTTGGATATTCAAGTTTTTCAATGTTAAATACATTTTGACTGAGGTGTGCTTTTGTTTATAGTTTTGCAATGGTTGTTAATATGAAAACTTATTAATGCACATAATTATTGGATTTAAGAAAATACATTATCGGGGAGGTGAGGGCGATGGGAGTTAGGGTTTGGAGCTAGGGTTGTAGGGCCGAGGGCTTAGGGCTTAGCAGGTGGGGGGCAAGGAGGCTACGATCTTGACAGACAGGTGTACGGGAAGCTGAGAGCTGAAAGATCAAGCATGCAAGTGGCAAGTGTGGAGAACAGGCAGGGATAGCTGGAAGGACCGTGGATAGGGCACCTGGGAATGTGGAACGTAGATGGTTCCCCACAGAAAATGGCAGCTGAAAGCATCACGAGGTTTAGTTTCACATTAGGTTTTTTGCTGTCACTTTCCCCAAGCTGTTTGCGGCTGCATCTTGACAACGAAGGGTTTCAGAACGGACCGTTTGCGGCCTTGGGTTTGCTCGCTGTTACCTGCAGTAAATCTGTTAAAAATGGTCAAACCCAGCGATGTCGTAGATCTTGATCTCGAACCTGGAGACATTTTGTTGATTTGGGGGTTGGAGATTACTGAACAAAACATTGAAAAATATATCAGGCCAGCTGGACGCTCTAGGAAAGCTAAATCAAGCTCGGAGGTGACTTGCAATCAAAGAAAATCGCTAGGTTTGCTGGAGGAGAGCTTAGGGCTGGCTGTTACACAAAAATATCATCACCATGACTATCTGCAGTCAGTATGGGTCCATCATAACTTGTACTGTCCTCCTAAGCAAGTCTCAGACCTTAGCTCTTCAAGTCAAGCTTTGAAAATGAGAGAAAGACATTGAAAATCAATAAAAGCTCTGGTTCCGCACTTTGTCCTACTGTCACCTGCGGGTCCGCACCCTTTGTTCGTGTCATTTGCGTATCTGCACGCTCTGTCTGTAAAGGGGTGGGTGCGTACCCCTGTGAAAGTCAAAAGGCGCAAAGTTTATCTTAAAAAACTCACTTTGGGTTAATTCTAGAGGATTCTAGAAGGAATTTTGACGTGCATTGTTCGCTCTGAGGTGGTTCATGCATCCCAAAAGAGAAGGAGCTAATCCCTTGACTAAAGGAACTATCCCTTTGAAGGAGGGCTTTATCCCTTTGAAGGAGGACCTAGTAACTTCCCTCCATTGCACTATAAATACAGGCATTGGGGTGAGGACTAGGGAGGTTAGAAGCTGAACATTTTGAGGGTAAATGCTGGTGAAATTAGGACTTCTTAGTTGAGCTTGAGAGGAGAGATCACATACCTCTTGGTTCCATTAGGAAGTGAGTGAAACTTGTCAAAGTAGAGGAGACATCTTGCTGGACCCTGGGAGGAGCTTGTACAGCGTCAAGGCACAGGTTGTAAAGTTCTTCTTCTTTTGAATTAATACAATCAAACTCATTTTTCTCAACAAGTATCTTATGTTATTTGTTTCATGGACTCCTTGACTTTCATGTTAAATATGTTTTATGCAATTGGCTTTTCAGGTGCTATTTAATTTGTTTGCCTTGTTTGTGTTTGCAGATTCGCGACAAAGGAGCTCATTTGGATCAAAGGAGCGAGGGCATCCACAAACTTGCGTTGGACCCAAGGTAGGCCCTAAAAAACACTTGTTTGCATTTGTTTATTAAAGCATATTTAGAGAAAGATAGTGTCTGGTTGGTTTGCTTGTCATTAGGTCTTCTTTAGATTCTAGGAAGGTCTATCTTGTCTGCAAGATCGACTCATTCCGTGTGACACTCGCCTTTTTGAGCGGCCAGGGAGCTTCAACGATTTCTCCGCTATAGGAGACAAGAATCCAGTCGGCAGCATTCAAGCAAGCGGAAGACCAACAAATCCACCAAGTAAGTACACAGAAATCCCTCTCGGTTAACCATTTCTTCTCTGGAGGTCTTAAGGATATCGTTTACAGTTATGGGTTGAGAAAATTGACGGGCAATAGCCTAGGTTGCAGGTTAAAGGCGAAATTAGGGTATACAGAGGTAGATCAGCCGTCGGCTGCCCGAAAGGATCATTTTGGTCGGGACCCGAAAAACCCTAGGAAACATTCTCGAAAGGTGGATTTAGGGTTTGGATGGGATTCAACCCTTAGGAAGGAGATCTTAGATTATGAAGGAGGAACGGGCTTTTCCGGGAAGGTAGGAGGTTTGGGGGTATCAGAAGGCATAGTGGGAGAGTTTGGAAGCGGGACATCAGCAGTAAGGGAAGAAAGAGGGAACCCTATCACCAGCTCAAGGAAGAATTCAAGCTCACAGCAGGAGGGATTAGCAAATGGTGTAGCGCCTGCTCAGAACAAGGAGGAAGGGCCAGCCAAGAGGCAGATGGGGGAAAGAGGAAAAGGTAGAAAATAATAAAGGAGACAAAAAAACTCAGCAAACCTAGTTAGGTATAGTCATCCAGATAGATGAAGCCATCGAAGTAGCTGAGCTTACCTTGGTGGGTAGAGCAAGGGGGAAGAAACATTCAGCCCAGTTTATTCAAAATTGGGCCATGCAGCAATGGCAATTGGCTCTTGATAAGGGTTTCCAAGTAACATCCTTGGCGAAAGCATGGTTTATGGTAAAATTCGAAAAGAATGAGGCAGTGGATTGGGTCTTGGGGAAGAACTAGGCTTTCGACAACCACCTAGTAATGTTCGATGCACAGTGCAAGAAGGTGGAGGACATTCTTGTTTGGGTACACGTGCCTGGGTTACCACCTTTCTTGTGGGTGGAATCAATCTTCAAATCCATTGGGAACCATATCGGCACATATTTGGAAACAGACATGTCCTTCATCCAATCGAAGGACAAGGTGATGGCTCAGATACTGGTGAGACTAAACCCAAGGGAAGGACTAGTGGAAGATATCAAGATTCAATATACAGAGTTCATTTATGTTCAACCTTTGGATTATGAACATCTTCCATTTCAATGCCACAGATGTCATGTTTACGGACACTTGGTAAGAGAATGTCCTCTGGGATATCGGCATAGGCAGAAACAAAGGAAGGTCGAGGAGGAATTGATGGAGGCGGAGAAGTTAAGGACTCCGCTTTCAAAGAAGGATCAGGGGTCGGATCACATGGAAATGGATAGGCCACAGGAGGAAAAAGTAGAGGATGTAGTTCAGTAGGAGACCCCCGTTCCGGATTCCCTCCCTACATAGCCTCAAGAGCTAGAGAAGCAAGTCCAAGGTACCACAGAAGCACCTGTAGCGCCCAGCACTAAAGACACAAAGGGTATGTGACTGGACTTAAGAATTCCATCCCTTTCTCCATGTTTATCTATAAAAGATGTTAGCTTAAATTCTTTTGCTCATGTTAGTACTTTTCCTATATCTGGTTCTGATTATACACATGTGGATAGCATCATAACATCTATTCCCAAGTTAGATCTGAATTGTGAGGGGGTTCCAGGTGAGGAGGAGGGAGTGAGGAGAGGTCCTCTCCCGGGTTCAAAATATTATTACCTCCATTCTCATGACAAAAAACCGCCTCCTTTGGAGACTGTGGGGGGTTTGGGTATGGACTTGTCCCTGAGTAATAAGCGGAAAACGAGAGGTAGGAAATCTGATCTGTCAAAAGCTCAGGTGAGAGCTAAGATAGATATTGTCGATGGGAAACAAATGTCAATTTCTGGGGTTCTTAGAGCAGCGAAGCCCTGTGTGGAGGTTGAAAAATGATCTTTCTCTCCTGGAACTGTAGGGGTTTAGCTAGTAAACCTAAAAAATTGGCTCTCAAAGAAATTGTCCATCGATACAATCAGGATGTCCTACTGTTGCAAGAAACTTTAGGTAGGGGTGAAGAAGTCACGAATGCTTTATCATCCCTTCTCCCAAGGTGGAATTTTCAGGCAATGGATTCCATAGGATGCTCGGCAGGCATAGCCATGGGCATTAGGGAAGGGAATTCCTATCCTCAGAGCTAGGTGTCCCCCTATTGATAGTCAATATCTATGGTCCATGTCAAGGGAGAGCTGCATTATGGAATTCTCTACTTTCCAAATCGATGATGAGGAATCCAAACTTGGTGGTAGGTGGAGACCTTAACTTCTCTATTGGAACCGCTAAAACTTGGGGCCCATAAGCTAGAGAAGACTCATTATCAGATTTTTTCCTCAATTTGATGGATATTAACCTGTTGAAAATAAGGCCTACATGGAGGAATCGAAGAACAGGGGTTTCCATAATTGTAAAAAGACTGGATTGGTTCCTCCTGTGTGAAGAGATAGCCTCAAGGATCCCTGCCTTCTATCAATGGGTAGGAGAGGGAAGAAACTCGGATCACCTTCCAATTCTTCTTGAGCTATCCAAGCCTCCTAAAAAGTCGATAGAGCCTTTTAAATTCAACTCCTCATGGCTGCAGGAGGACTCTTTTAATAAGCTTTTCAGAGAAACTTGGAGACCTCCAAGAATAAATGACACTGAAGAAAAAGGCTTCCTGTTCATGGAAAACCTCAAGAGGCTGAAAAAAGCAACAGTGGAGTGGTCGAAGGCTAGGAAACAAAAACAGGATGAAGATCTAAATAAAATTGGACTAGAACTCCAAGACTTGGAAAGTCCTGAATCAGATGGCTATGAAACCCAGGAGAAAAAGGATAGAATATTGTTGTTGGAAGGACAATGAAGTAAAATCCTTCTAGCAAGAGAGGAGGAATGGAGGTTGAAAAGTAGAGCCATTTGGCTGAAGGCAGGAGATGAAAACACTAAATTTTTCCATAATTATGCTAGAGGAAGGAAGAACTCAAACACAATCTGGAAACTAAAGGATGAAGAAGGCAGAGAAGCAAACTCTTTTGAAACTCTGTCTCATATGGGGAGAAGCCATTTCCAAAAGCTTTTCACAGGACAAGGGGAAGTCACACTGGCAGAGGTTATCAGGATAGCCCAATGCTTTCCCCGCTATGTGGATGAGGAAGAAGCGGTGGATCTGATGGGAGAAGTCACGAAGGAGGAAGTTGAGAGCATCATTAAATCAATGGCAAAGGACAAGAGTTCGGGTCCAGATGGGTGGACAATTGAACTATTCCAACACTTCTTCGATCAAATTGGACAGGAAGTGATGGAGGTGGTCGAAGAATCCAGGAGGAAAGGCGCTATCTACCCCCCTTTTAACTCAACTTTCATAGCCCTAATCCCAAAAAAAGAAGATCCGGGCTCTTTTGAAGACTTCAGGCCAATCTCACTATGTAATTGCATTTATAAAATAATTGCTAAAGTGATAGCGGTCCGGTTGAAACCCATTTTGTCAAGATGCATATCAAAAGAACAGTTTGGGTTCTTGGATGGCAGACAGATCCATGAGGCTATCGGGGTTGCTCAGGAAACAATTCATAGTGTCAAACAGAAGAAGAGGAAAGGGGCAGTCGTTAAAATAGATTTATCCAAAGCCTATGATAGAATAAGTTGGATCTATATCCGTATGTTACTAACTCATCTAGGATTCAAAGTCGAATTTATCAACTGGATCATGGGATGTATTACAAGTGTTAGTTTTGCGGTATTGATAAATGGAGCTGCTTCTTATTTTTTCAAAGGGCAAAGGGGTTTGAGACAGGGGTGCCCTCTTTTGCCTCTGCTCTTTCTTCTGGTTGCTGAAGGTCTGAGCCAATTAGTGCAGAAGGAAAAAAGGGATGGAGCTATAAGAGGTTTGGAAGTGGCGATAAATCTGTTTATATCTCATCTATTATTTGTAGATGACATATTACTCTTCAGTAACGGGAATATAAATGAAATAAAGGAACTCAAGAGGATTTTAGACCTATTTATGAAAGCCACAGGAATGCAAGTGAACCAAAGGAAATCTCAGCTGATCCTAGAAGGCTTTAATAGGCAGGAGATAACCCAAATTTCAGCAGTTTTACCCTTTGAAGTTCATAAACTTGATGATCCATTTAAATATCTGGGTTTCTGGTTGAAACCGAATGCCTATTGGAAACAGGACTGGAACTGGCTAATAGCAAAAATAGAAGCCAAGATTACACATTAGAGTTTCAAGTGGCTTTCAAGGGTCAGAAGGTTGACTCTCATCAAATCTGTCCTTCTAGCAATCTCGTTTATTGGGCAGCTGTGACATGGGTTCCGAAAGGCATTCTGGATAAAATAAGAAGGATATGTAGAAGATTTCTCTAGTTAGGATCTAAGGAGGAATCGATCCTACCTTGGGTAGCATGGGAAAAGGTGGCAAGGCCAAAGGAATGGGGAGGTTGGGGAATAAAAGACCTCACAGCTTTTGGGCCTTCATTAGCTGCAAAATTATGATGGAGGATAATTATGATGGAAAGCCTGTGGACAATGGTGGTGAAAAGGAAATATATTGACCCTGTCCCATTAGAAGATTGGATAAGAAATCCAATTAAGAAAAAAGGGAATGTATATGTTGTTTAGAAGGCTACCATAGATGCTTTCAAGATCATTGAGAAAGGTTTGTCTTGGCAGGTTGGGAACGGGGAGAACCTTCGAATAGGGAAAGATCCTTGGGTAGGCTGTAATGAAAATTTTGCACTATCCCCATACCTTATTATGCAACTCGACTCTAAAGGTGTTTATTTCCTCAACCAGATCGAGAAACAAGGTCACTCCACTATTTAGGGGAAAGCATGGCTATCAGGGGAGGAATTGGATCTGATGCCTCAATGGTGGGATGAATGGAAGGTTTTTATTCAAGAGCTCTCCAGGTTAAATGTGAGATTGAGAGACAGACCAGATCAGCTGGTGTGGTCTCATGCAAAATCCGGATCCTATGCTCCAAATTTTGGATATAAATTCCTTATGTCAAAGAAAGGATGGGGCAACCCGGAATGGTGGACGAAATACTTGTGGAAGCTAAAAATCCCTGCAAAAGCTAGACTTTTCTTTTGGTGCATCCTCAAGTGGAAGGTTCCAACATGGGACATTCTACAAGCCAGATACAAGTCAGGACCGAGGAGATGCTCGCTATGCAAAAATGATTCTGAAACAATAAGGCATCTATTTATAGATTGCCCGGTTGTTAAAAGGGTGTGGTTGGAGGTTGGGAAGCTTATCCAAAAGAATGTAGTATGGGAAGGGGAATCTTTCCCAGATGTTTGGAAAAAATGGTGGCAACTCTATCCGGAAGGGAACTTGCGGAATTTACCCCTCATCATAGCATGGGGCATCTGGATAGCTAGGAACAGGTGCATATTTTTGGATATGCACACCCCTCATGAGGCTATTGCAATTCAATGTACGTCAATATACACCAATATCCCTGACCCTAATATAGAGAACATGCCCAGACAAGCTATAGAGGAACAAATCAAGGAAGGCATACTGTGGGCATATTTCGATGGGGCCTCCCAAAACAACAAAGTAGGAGTCGGGCTGGTAATACACATAAACCAAAACAGGTGCTTTAAGCCTCAGTGGGCCTAGGAACTGGTACAAATAATTTCGTGGAGTTCTCTGCCCTTAAACTGCTTCTATGTTGGCTTATTCACAGGAACATCTTCACGGTTCAGATCTTCGGGGACTCACTGAATGTTATAAAATGGTTCAATGGACAAAGCAGATGTCAAAACTATATCTTATTACCTTTATTAGAAGACGCAAAACAGTTAAAGTACTCCTTTAATGTTTTTTCTCTTTGCCACATCTACAGGGATCGCAATGATGCAGTAAATAGGCTTTCTAAAGACAAGATATAGGCAGTTGGAGAATAGCGGACGAGGACCACGGAGAGATCTGTGTGTTGGATCAGCCACCATATACACAGCCAGTTCTTACTATGGACTCTTTAGGCCCATAGCACAGCTTGAATTTTTGTTTTCAGCTGACTCTATGATTATTATCCCACATGTCACCGTTTTATGATCTTTTTAAAATTCAGAGTTTTGATGGTTTTGTTTTCCTTCCCGTTTGGGTTGTTTTGCTCTATGAGGAGACCTGGGAAGTGGAAACATCGTTTTTTTTCCTTTTCATGGAGATTTTCAAACACTATACTAAACTGATATACACTGTTTTTTAAGCTGGGGACAGGGGTTGTTTTCCTTGATATGAGGAGGTCCATGCTTCGGATCAGTTGTTTATATTTTCCTTCATGTTTTTTGGATAGCACTAATAGTCACATCCTATGGAGCTCTATGATTTTCAAATCATACAGCAAAATGAATGCTTAGGCATATACTATGTAACTTTTTATTTTGGTTATAAAAAGTTCAATTTTTTCTTCGGAAAATATATATATATATATATATATATATATATATATATATACATTATCCAGCTACTAATATATACAATTAATATATACAATCAGGGCGTATTAACAGTTTATTAAAATTGTTTCTATAAAATTCAATAAAGAAAATGTTGGCATTATGTTTTCTGGTATGACTGTATGTTACAGATGTTGTACTTGATGGCAACTCCAGTGGCAAGGATCTCAGTTTGTTGAAAATTAAGAAGGACGCAGGAAACCAGTTCAGGAGGTGCGTACCCGTAGGTACACCATGCAGGGTCCGCGTCCAGCGACGCTGGCCAGCCGTTCAGGGGGTGCGTCCACCCAGTGCACACATTTCAAGGCAGAGAAAAGCACGTGGGGGTTTCTTGTGTGGTATCTAGCCGACGGTTTTGTGTTTCTATGGTGTCGGCCCGCGGTATTGTTCCATGTTTTGAGGAGGAGCTTGCCTATATAAAGCAAAGGAGTTCATTTGGATTGTGCAATTGTCTTTGGTTGAATATCTTATTTGGTGAGATCTAGTCCAGATCTAAGAGGGCGAATCTTCTAATGGACTGTGATCTCTATGGCGCATGATCAGATCTGTAGATCTGACTGTTTGGGTTAGTCTTGAAGTCTTCATATCATTTATATCTGAAGGGACGCAGGTTCAGTGGAAGAAAAGTGCGCCGAGACGCAGGTACTGTAAAGGGCAAGTGCGCCGAGACGCAGCACAGTAGAGAGAGACCTGCGTGGGGACGCAGGGCGATCAAGGTTCAGGTGCGTCTCTGAAGCAGAAGGACGCGGCGCGATAGTGTTTTCAGGTGCGTCTCTGTAGCGAAAGACGCGGCGCGATAGTATCTTTGGGTGCGTCCCTGAAGCAACAGAACGCAGAGCAGTCAAAGGAACAGTGCGTGGGCACGCAGAAGAGCAGAAGGATATCTGCGTGTGGACGCAGAGTAGCAGAAGGTTAACGGCGTCTGGTCGCAAGCCACAGAAAGAAAAACTGCGTCTCTGTTTTAAGATGTTCTGTTGATTGAATTTCTCTTTTGATAAGGTGTTCTGGGTTAGTTCTGTTGTTGCTGATCTGATATCTGTAGTGGTCTATATCTGTTATGTACTTGTTGATCATTTGATGCTTTATGAAAAGAAGTAGGGGGTTGTAGCTCCCTTCCAGGAGTAGACTGGAAAACGAGAAAGAGAGAGAGTTGTAGCTCTCTGCAGGTTGCAGCCTGCGTACTGGTAAAGGACTGCACCAGTACAAAATCATTGTAAAAGAAGTTTCTAAATTGAAAGAAGATAGAGACATATTGCAGCAGGTGGTTTTCACCCACATTGGGTTTCCACCTTACATCTTGTGTTCTTTGGTGTGATTATCTGTTTTTCATGCTCATTATTTTATGGTACTGACATGCAAAAATAATTCAAAGATCAAATAAGGAAGATTTATTAAATTGCTTGATAATACTGATTCACCCCCCCTCTCAGTATTATTTTCAACAATTGGTATCAGAGCGGGTCCTTCAGAGAAGCTTGATCGCTTGAAGGTAGATCGTTCATCATGAGCAACTACGAGAAAGAAGCATCAATCAGGCCACCTATTTTTGATGGGACAAATTTCAATTATTGGAAGGTAAGAGTTACTGCATATCTTCAATCTCTTGGTACAAAAGTTTGGAACATTGTAGAAACAGGCTATGCTTTTCCTTCAGCTACTCCTACAGATCCAGCTGAGAAAAAGCAGTATGAAACAAATGCAAAAGCAGTCAGTACTCTATTAGGAAGTATATCCCAAACAGAATTCATGAAGGTCATGCACTTCAAATCAGCAAAAGAGATATGGGACAAAATGATCACTAGCTATGAAGGAGATGAACAGGTAAAACAAGCTAAACTTCAAACTCTCAGGATTCAATATGAGACTCTCAAGATGTATAATGATGAAAGTGTGGCTAATTATTTTCTTCGGGTAGATGAGATTGTTAATTGTATGAAAAATTTGGGTGAAGAAATAAAAGAGACTATAGTAGTTCAAAAGATTCTAAGATCATTATCCCCCAAGTTTGAATCTAAAGTATCTGCAATAGAAGAAAAGGAAAATCTCCGTGTTCTCACTATGTCTCAGTTACATGGAATTCTAACTGCTTATGAAATGAGAAAGGGAGGTCCATCAGACAGAAGGGAAGCTGCTTTTAAGGCATCAGGCAAAGAAGATTACTATGAAGCAAGCCATGTTCCAGAAGAAGAGGAAGAAGAATCAAATTTTGTCAGAAATCTTCAAAGGGGTTCTGGAAGGTTCAGAGGTAAGCTACCTTTCAAATGCTTTGCTTGTGGAAGAGTAGGTCATTATGCTGCAAAATGTCCTTATAAGGATAAAGGAAAAGCACCTGCTAGATGGAACAGGAAACAAAGTGCAAATAAGAAAAGCTACTACACCCATGAAGATAGTGATGGCTTATCAAACAGTGATGAAGATGAACAAGGTAATAAATATAAGCTGTTAATGGCATTTGAAGATGATGATTATGAGGATGCTGTAGATGTGGATAATCTCTATGATGAAATTACTAGACTCAAGAGATGCATAGAAGAAAAAAATGTGATCATTGATACTTTGCAATTTCAAATTGATGAAAAGGAAAAACATCTTGAAAAACTAGAAGGTGAAATTGTTGGTCTCAGAAAAGAAATTGAGAAAAAAAAAGCTATTAATCTTAAGTTTGTCAAAGGATCTGAAACTTTGGATGAGATTATCAATGTGCAGCGGTCTCCTCTAAACAAGACAGGTTTGGGCTATAATGGAGAAACCTCTCAAGCATCCACCTCAAAAAGTTATCTTGATGCAGCAAGAAGAAATGAGCAGAAGAACAATGAAGATAATCAGGTAAAGCAGGGACGAATTACAAACAGAAACTATCAGGGACAATCCATCCTAAGGGTGAACAAAAGCTACAACCAGCCACAGGTAAAATCTTCTCAGTTTGGTTCAAGAATAGATGAAAATAGAAATTACAATCAGTTGGCTGGTAGATTCAATAACCGCAGAAGCTTCTTCAATGGACAATGCTTTTCTTGCCATAACTTTGGTCACAAAGCAGCTCAATGTGTTGCATATAAAACAATCATGACTAGGGAAGCTCAAAAACAAAGAAGTATGATAGGGATTACAAAGAGGACCTATAACAACTTTTCGGTTCTTGAAAATGAAGTTGAATGTTCTATTTGCAATAATTTTGGTCATGAAGACTCTGAATGCAGGAGCAGGTTTCAGGAGAAAAAGGAACAAGCCACAAGCACCAAAACATGGAGAATAAAGGAACCTCAAACTGAAAGATGTGGGATAGCATTTTATGCAGAAGGACAGGAAAATCTATGGTACATTGACAGTGGATGTTCGAAACATATGACAGGTGATAAAGAAAAACTTGAATCTTATTCTACTTTAGAAAAGGGAAAGAAAGTTTCTTTTGGAAATGATACTCCTGCAACTATAAAAGGAAAAGGTATTGCTCCTTTGAAAGAAAAGGTCAAGGCTGGAAATGTTTTGTATGTTGATGGATTGAAGCATAATCTACTAAGTGTCAGCCAGATGTGTGATCAAAAAACCGAGGTTATTTTCAGATCGAATGGATGTCTTGTTCGTGATCTTGATACAGGTAAAACAGTACTCAAAGGCAAAAGAACTCCAAATAATCTGTATATATTTGAAGAAGGAGAACAACAATGCTATCTTAGCAAGGATGAAGAGCACTGGTTATGGCATCGAAGATTGGGACATCTAAGATTCTCACAAATAAGGAAAGCATGCAAATATCAGGCAGTTCGCGATCTTCCAGATATCAAAATTCCTGACAACACCATATGCAGATCATGTCAGTTTGGAAAACAAACCAGGACTAACTTTCCAGAGAAAGAGGGATCAGCTAGCATGCCTCTTGAGCTAGTACATACAGATACATGTGGCCCATTCAGGAAAAGAACACCTAGAGGAGAGGAATACTTGATATTATTTATTGACGATTTCTCCAGGTTTGTCTGGTTAGGACTTATGAAGCACAAAGATGAAGCATTCGAAAAATTCAAGACCTTCAAAGCCTTGGTTGAAAATGAATCAGGTCACAAAATTAAGTGCCTCAGATCCGACAGAGGAGGGGAATTTACTTCAAATGAATTTTTCGATTTCTGTGATGAACATGGGATAAGGAGAGAATTCTCTACAGCTAGAACTCCTCAGCAAAATGGAGTTGTTGAAAGAATGAACAGAACAATCCAACAAATGGCTCGTGCTATGCTTGATGAATCAGGAACTCCTGCAACTTTCTGGGGTGAAGCTGCACATGCTGCGGTTATTATTCTCAACAAAACAAATGTCCGGGTGAACAGCACTCAAACTCCTCATGAGCTCTGGAGTGGTAAAACTCCTTCGGTAAAGCACTTCAAAATCTTTGGGAGCAAATGCTATATCAAGAATACTGATGAGCAGCTTGGCAAACTTGAACCTAGAGCAGATGAAGGCATTCTTCTTGGCTATTCTCCACATAGCAAAGCATACAAATGCTACAATAAAAGACTTGGCAGAATTGTTGATAGCATTGATGTAGTGGTTGATGAGAAGGGATATATTCCTAGGCAAGTACATCATGAAGATATAGAAGAAGATGAAGGCTACCCTCAAAGACAGAATGATGAAGAAGAAGAACCCCAAGGAGAACCTCAAGAAGAACCAGAGGAGCAGACAAGAATAGAAGAGAAAACTCCATCCAGATATGTTCAGAAGAATCATCCAGAATCTCAGATTGTGGGGCAGAAAGAAGCAGGTGTACAAACAAGAAGAACAGTTGCAGAAGCCTCAAGCTATTTGGCATTACTCTCCTCTACTGAACCACAAAATGTGAAAGAAGCATGCAAAGATGAATGTTGGGTAAAAGCAATGGATGAAGAACTTGAGCAAATCGAAAAGAACAACACTTGGGAGCTGGTTCCTAGACCAAAGGATAAGAATGTTATCGGAACAAAATGGGTCTTCAAAAATAAATTGAATGAAAATGGAGAAGTAATTAGAAACAAAGCCAGACTTGTTTGTAAAGGGTATGCGCAGCAAGAAGGAATAGACTTTGAAGAAACTTTTGCTCCTGTTGCAAGACTTGAGGCCATCCGAATGTTCCTTGCTCTCTCAAGTTTTCAAAACTTCAAAGTATTTCAAATGGACGTGAAATCAGCCTTTCTAAATGGAGACTTGGAGGAAGAAGTGTACATTGAACAGCCAGATGGGTTCATTCTTGGAAATGATCCAAATCTTGTATGCCGATTGAAAAAGGCTCTCTATGGTCTCAAACAAGCTCCAAGGGCTTGGTACTACCGGTTGGACAAATATCTTCATCAACAAGGCTTCTCAAAAGGTTCAGCAGATAGCAATCTGTATATAAAAATTGAAAATGACAAATTACTAATACTTGTTGTGTATGTAGATGACATTATTTTTGGCAGCAATGAAGAAGCTATGAGTCAAAACTTTGCCTCGGTCATGCAGAAAGAATTTGAAATGTCCTTGCTAGGAGAACTGACATATTTCCTTGGTTTGCAAATCCAACAAAAGGAAGGAGGAATCTTTTTATCTCAAACCAAGTATCTCAAGCAGATTTTGAAGAAATATGGCATGGAAGATGCAAAACCAGTATGTACACCCATGGTCACAGGATGTAGTCTCAGTGCAAATGATGAATCTGCAGCAGTACATCAACCAACCTACAGATCTATGATTGGAAGTTTACTATATTTGACAGGTACCCGACCAGACATCATGCATGCAGTTGGAATAGTTGGAAGATTTCAGGCAAATCCGAAGGAGACTCATCTTCAGGCAGTAAAGAGAATTTTCAAATATCTTCAAGGGACTCAAAATTATGGCTTATGGTATCCTAAAGATACAGATCTTACTCTTCATGCTTATACAGATGCAGATTGGGCTGGAAGCGTGGATGACAGGAAAAGCACAAGTGGTGGTGCGTTCTTTATGGGTTCCAGACTGGTATCTTGGTTCAGCAAGAAACAGAGTTCGATTGCCTTGTCTACAGCTGAAGCGGAATATGTTGCTACTGCATCTTGTTGCACCCAACTTCTTTGGATGATGCAGACTTTGCAGGATTTTCAAATCACTTGTACACCACCAATCCCCATCTTATGTGATAATACAAGTGCAATCAGCATCTCAAAGAACCCTATTATGCATTCAAAAACCAAGCACATACCAATCAAGTACCATTTTCTCCGGGAACAAGTGCTTGAACAGAAAGTCAAGTTGGAGTATGTTCCTTCCAAGGAACAAGTTGCTGATATTCTCACCAAACCATTGCCCAGGGACACGTTTGAATACCTCAGGCAAAAGCTGGGGGTTGTTGATGCATCATCTTATTGTTGAACATCTTCTTATTGGTGGTACAGGCTCAGGGGGAGCACACAATGCATTGTTGGCATTATGGAGAAGGAGATCTTGGAAATAGCTGAAATATGTCTCTATCTCTTTAATGGTGGATCTCTGGTTATTTGTTGCAGATCTGGAGGAGCATGAGCTTAGGGGGAGCATACCCTTTTGCCCTTGATGTCAAAGGGGGAGAATGAAGCTGAAGTTTGTAAGGTTGCCATCAAGTCCAAAGGGGGAGATTGTTGGCATTATGTTTTTTGGTATGACTGTATGTTACAGATGTTGTACTTGATGGCAACTCCAGTGGCAAGGCTCTCAGTTTGTTGAAAATTAAGAAGGACGCAGGAAACCAGTTCAGGAGGTGCGTACCCGCAGGTACACCATGCAGGGTCCGCGTCCAGCGACGCTGGCCAGCCGTTCAGGGGGTGCGTCCACCCAGTGCACACATTTCAAGGCAGAGAAAAGCACGTGGGGGTTTCTTGTGTGGTATCTAGCCGACGGTTTTGTGTTTCTATGGTGTCGGCCCGCGGTATTGTTCCATGTTTTGAGGAGGAGCTTGCCTATATAAAGCAAAGGAGTTCATTTGGATTGTGCAATTGTCTTTGGTTGAATATCTTATTTGGTGAGATCTAGTCCAGATCTAAGAGGGCGAATCTTCTAATGGACTGTGATCTCTATGGCGCATGATCAGATCTGTAGATCTGACTGTTTGGGTTAGTCTTGAAGTCTTCATATCATTTATATCTGAAGGGACGCAGGTTCAGTGGAAGAAAAGTGCGCCGAGACGCAGCACAGTAGAGAGAGCCCTGCGTGGGGACGCAGGGCGATCAAGGTTCAGGTGCGTCTCTGAAGCAGAAGGACGCGGCGCGATAGTGTTTTCAGGTGCGTCTCTGTAGCGAAAGACGCGGCGCGATAGTATCTTTGGGTGCGTCCCTGAAGAAACAGAATGCAGAGCAGTCAAAGGAACAGTGCGTGGGCACGCAGAAGAGCAGAAGGATATCTGCGTGTGGACGCAGAGTAGCAGAAGGTTAACGGCGTCTGGTCGCAAGCCACAGAAAGAAAAACTGCGTCTCTGTTTTAAGATGTTCTGTTGATTGAATTTCTCTTTTGATAAGGTGTTCTGGGTTAGTTCTGTTGTTGCTGATCTGGTATCTGTAGTGGTCTATATCTGTTATGTACTTGTTGATCATCTGATGCTTTATGAAAAGAAGTAGGGGGTTGTAGCTCCCTTCCAGGAGTAGACTGGAAAACAAGAAAGAGAGAGAGTTGTAGCTCTCTGCAGGTTGCAGCCTGCGTACTGGTAAAGGACTGCACCAGTAC
This sequence comes from Pinus tabuliformis, assembly GCA_031772625.1. Taxonomy (NCBI): domain Eukaryota; kingdom Viridiplantae; phylum Streptophyta; class Pinopsida; order Pinales; family Pinaceae; genus Pinus; species Pinus tabuliformis. The sequence continues at coordinate 1,121,077,531 of CM062807.1, read as the reverse complement.
AAAATCATTGTAAAAGAAGTTTCTAAATTGAAAGAAGATAGAGACATATTGCAGCAGGTGGTTTTCACCCACATTGGGTTTCCACCTTACATCTTGTGTTTTTTGGTGTGATTATCTGTTTTTCATGCTCATTATTTTATGGTACTGACATGCAAAAATAATTCAAAGATCAAATAAGGAAGATTTATTAAATTGCTTGATAATACTGATTCACCCCCCCTCTCAGTATTATTTTCAACAGAAAAATTAGGGAATATACATCTTAATATGATTAACACATTTCTTTTTTCTTTTCAAAATTTTAAAAAATTAATCTAGAATGATGCTTATATTAAAAATTTCAAAAAATATTCATTAAGTATTTCTCTTATATTTATTTCCAATATTCGCCTTGCATGTGTATAAGATGATCCAAAAATAATGAAAGACAAAATGCATCAAATTTATTAGTATCGCAAAGTGAGAAAAAATGTAAGTAAAATCTAATAACATAAAGAAAAAATCTTAAATATGAAGTTCAACATAGAGAATAAGACATTGGATATTAAAAGTAGATTTAAAATAATATTCACATATCAAAACAATTATGCCTTAATCACTATTCCTATCAGATCCAAGATCCAAATTTATTTAATAAAAAGTGTGTGCGCAGATTATCCAAAACTTCCATCAAGAGGCTCATTGACTATCGTCTCCTTTTTACCAAAAAATAATGAGCAAGTTTTGGAGTCACAATTTTGAATAGAATTAGTGCAAGTAGCGAAGTAGGAAAGATATAAATGGTACCAGAGATGATCACAAAGATAATCAATGTAATAAATTTGCAATTGCATAAAATATTGCACTAAAAATTCTTACAGGAAATTGTCTCTTATTCTCCAATGTCCAATAATAGACAATCATAATAGTAAGAGATACATGTCCCCCAACTTCATCAAATTTTCTAAATTAATGAAATCCTCAACTCTTCCCCTTGATTTTCATAAATAGAGAGATTGTCTAGCCTTAACTGATTCAATTTACTTCTCCATAGAAGCTCCATCATTTTTCTCAGAGTAGCTATCTTACTAGTCAGAAAATCCCAACCCATTCCAACTACCAATGGCTAAAGATGAGGAAAGAGAGAAAGGACTTTCTTTGAGAAGGAAAATCTTATCCATTATTATCTATTGAAACTGACTTGTAAAACTTGAAATAATAAGCAAGAAATACTTATATCAAAACAAAGTCATATAATACTAAGCATACAGATATGAATTATTCCCCTTGAGAGAATAGTGAGCAGTTGATTATAAAATGAAACTACCTAAGTAATAGTATGAATCCTCTACAATATTGATATTAGTATACTATAGTTCACGAGTAACAAGAGATAAAAATAAATAAAAAAGACATCATGAAATCATACATTGCTAATCTCTTGCATAGGTTTTCTCTTTACAACAAAGAGAGTTCCCTTCCAAATTATCTCCCCGACATGTTCTATAGATATATGGGAAAAATGATATAGCTCTTTCTTATAGGAACTGACTAGCTAACCCTACACTATGGAAATATTTTCAGAAATCAGCGTGTATCCTGAATGAAAAGCTTGCAATATTTTGTTTAGCTTTTGCAATCGTGGCAAGAAGGAGTATTCATTTGAAACATTTTTATCTCAACCTATTCATGTATTCAATCATCTAGTATACCCTAAATAATGGTGTAACCCATTCTAGTAGTATTCGATCCATGCAATTACAACTAATCATCCATTTCACTATATGCAAGCTATTGGATGCTAAGACTTCCTCACAAATCCTAAGCACTTTCTCTCTAGTTTGAAACCAAAAGATTTACATGTCACCATCTTATGACTTCAATTTCTTTGCAGGATTATGTATCATTTTTATGCAAATTATCAAAAATATAATTCCTTACAATAGGAACACCAACTAGAGTACTAGAAACACAACTCTTGATGTTAATATCAGTGTAAGAAGAAGAGTGAACATTTTCTAGAAGCTAGCAATGTGTGATTTTGTGGTCATTGTTATGTTTCCTTTATATTGTGTGGCATGTGAACTAGTTTAGTAATTGTTACTATTGTTGAAAATTCAAACTATTTCCCATGCAATTCCTTTGATAACAAGATGTTGATAATAAGACAAAAACTTGGATTGAGTTAAATACGCAAGTTATTCCCTTAACCATTTCCCCACGTGGGAAAGTCATGGGCAAGTGCAATGATAACTAATAGTTCAAAAGTAGATAAGTTCATGAGAGTACTGGGAGAAAGTGATGGGAGGAGGAGGATATGGGGTACCATGTCCCCCTCCAGTTACAACAGACTACTCCAAGTTAGAACACCCAAGTTATCAATGTAGCGTGTGGGAAAAACCTAACCATGAATAACATTAACTCCAATAGTTGTGTGGGGGATATGTCTTGAATTATGGTTTTATGAATGGTGTATATTTGAATGGAAATAAGTGTTTATAGTAGTAACATTCTAGCTATAAGTGTGGGTTTGAGTGATGGCAAGAAAATCACAATGCATTTCCACAAGGACTGGAGTTGGAGATGCATCAGATGTTCCAGGGTTCCTTATGACTAGACAATGCCACCCTCATGAGTGCAAAGAGAAAATACTACTAGGCACAGAGCCTTCAAAGGGATGGAAAATGGCTTTGGTAGTTGTTGTCTCATCAATCCTCTTTGAGCATAAAGAATGAGGTGGAGGCTTTGAAAAACATGGAAATCCTGTAGCACTGGTACACACCATGTGGGAGAATTAATGAGGAAATATAAGTGTGGAATCCTAATATGGGACATTGAAGAAACAAAAAGATCAAATGCACTAAACTAACTGACCTTTCCTAACACATAAAAGAACTTATTAGATGCGTGGTGGAAGTAAGAGGGGATCGTAATAGTGAAGTTTCAAATAATTGGACTGACTACACAATGAATGTGAAATTATTATCAATGTAATTTTAGGCTTTTAGTTTGAAACTAGGAACATCAAGGCAATATGGGAAGTTAGGGATGCAGGGAAATTGGAAAAGGGAGCAGACATGGGAGTTGAAGGGGCATTCATATACAACAATTTTTTATTAAGAATAAACAAGTGGAAAAATATAATATATACTAAACATGAATAGATAAATCCTCAATTTGTCGCTCCTCCTAAGGTCTTCTTGCTTACCGTTTTGTGTGGACACTTCGTGCATAGTGCTCGTATTCATGACAATGGAAACATTTCTTTTTTTATCTTTCTTCTTCCCCCCTGGCTGGATTTTGGTTTGGTTTGAGATTTCTTCCCTTTTTCCTTCTTTCCCTTACCAACCAATGAAATTTTTTCTACATCCTTGCCCATTGGAAGAGGTTCCATCTCTAGTATTCCGCCTTATTTCCTCTTGTACCAAATCAGACTGTAAGTGTTCCCAATTCGGTAGTTTCTCCCTCCTGTTCACTGAATCTTGATAGCTATGCCAACTCTTGGGAAGGCCCAGAAGGGCTAGGCTTACCAAGTAATCCTCTGAAACAGTAACACCAACTCATGCAAGCTCATCAAGAACTTGTCTGAACCTGCTAAGATACTGCGAGATAGTGTCATTCTTCTACATCTTGATATTTCAAATTTTATCCATGAGTGTTAGCTTCCCGTGGTCAATACTATTCTAGATTAGATCTGTTAGTGCCTACCACATTTCATAAGGATTTTCTTTCCCATGGATATTGGTGATAATGTGGTCTTGTACTCCCTCCAATATTATTCTCCTTATCTTAGCTACATCTTTTTTCCACTAAGAAAGGTTTTAGGCATCAAATTCCATTGGTTTTGCAACATCTCTCTTGATGTATTCTAGCAATACATTGTGATAGAATACCTCCTCCATGTGATCCTTCCATGTGATGAAATTAAAGTTTCCTTCCAAGGCATACTATAGCCTCAACACATTGAAGTTCACCTTCTTAGCTCTAAAGAGATCCTGCTACACTGAAATGCAAATTCGATCCTCCTGAGAAATAACTTCGAAATTCCTGCTCTAATATGAATCCTGCTATGATACCATGTAGAAATCATGGTGTAGATTTGCAACTACTCATGAAGTTTTAATAAAAATTACAAGACAAAAACCTAATCTACTGCTCTATGGAAGTTAATTCCCAATTTAGAACAAAAGTTTCAAACATGCAAAAAGAAATAACACACAAGCACACAATATTTTTCCTAGGGAAAACAATCTGTTAAAAACCCCAATGTTTTCTTGCATTAATCTGATGAATAGTGATGTATTACAATTGATTTGCTTAACTAAGCACAACTTGCAAGTTAATAACCTATCTCTATACTCACTGAGAAGCTCTGACCCAAACATAGTCAATTTCCACCTCTGCTTGAGCCCCTATTTCCTTGTGCAATTCCTTGAGAAATTAGGCCCCTATTATTAGGATTTTTTCCAGAATGGATTGTGCGATTCCCAAGGTTGTTCATTTGATTTCATGCAACACCTATACACTCAAGACTAATCTACAACTGATGTTACACTACCTTAGAATATCCACCACAACTGGGGAACTCGAATTCTGTGCATGCACTAGCTATTCTGGGATGATTGATCAATTAACTAGATGATCATTGAGTTTGAATGAAGTCTCACTGCAGAACTAACCTTCCACCAGTTCCTGCAATAGTTAGAACTAGTTTAACCGAGTACAACTTGAGATAATTGACTTTCATTTCTACAAATTAGCAATCACACATGCTTAACTAAACTCTAACTCCTCCAACTTGAGTTTACTCAGTAAACTGCGTGACACAAGTCATATCACACAAGTTAATTGCATCTAAGTTATCTGCTGATGTGGAAATTCAAGTTTTCTCAATTTAATAAAGACAAAATCAAATTGAGAATTTCTTGCTGCATTTTTCAACAATCCTTCAGGGGAATCTAATCCATATTGTCGATGATAGTTAGGAGTTCTAACACAACAATGTGCTGATAATATCAACCAACGGATAGAAGTAGCATTCAAAATAAATGAAACATTCAAAAAACACACATTAAATCACAATTGATGGAGACCCTGAAAAATACTCCAACTATGTTACTACCTATCCACGTTCAGCGAAAGTTCCTCCATCGCTTTCCTCACGAGGAACACCTCTGTTGTCAGTCTCCATCGCCCTAAATCCCATCATTTGATGTCGACTTCCATCGCTCTAGTTCATGAAGAACCCATCAACAATGTAAAGACAGACCCTTAATCCTTTACCTTTACCTTTTTTACTGGCACTTCATATTGAAAATTTTAAGACAAAATTAAATTTTAAGACAAAAAGTTTCTTTTGTCTTAAAAAATTGTTTTAAAACCCCCCTCCTTGTAGTAGTGTCGAATGCAACAAGAGACAAGTTTTCTCTAATTGTATCAATAGAGATCAAAGGGACAGAAGAGGAATTGATGTTCGAGAAATCTTGCTAGGCAAAGTTGTCGCGCTTTTCGGAGTCGACTATCCCCACAAAAGGAAGAGCCCAACAAATCATTGCATTTATATAATATAACATGAATCGTAACTGGAATCGCAGTCTCAGTATAAGTGCAAGACAGTAGTAGCCTGCAAGTTGGCGGACTTAAGGTGCACTTTCAGAGTCAATTTTGTAGTTGTTAGATAATATTGTTTTAAATTGATATATTTTTGTCTTAATTGTTAATTTTCTTAAATGGGTTTTGTCTTAAATGGTCATTGTCTTAAATATAAAGTTTTGTCTTAAAATATTTTTGTTTCAAAATGTTTTTGTCTTAAATATAAAATTTTGTCTTAAAATAAATTTTTCTTAAACATTTCTTGTCTTAAAATATTTGTCTTAAATAAAAAGTTGTCTTAAACTAGTACAACCACATTAAAAATATTAATATGGTTGATATAGTCGAAAACTTCATAAATATAATTAAAAAAACTATTGCAACAACAAGAATGTTTTACTAATGCACACATTTACCATATTAACCATGTATAAAAAGGTTATGGGTCAACTTTAACTTTAAAAAAAATGAATTATAAATGAATGTTATAAATAATAATGCACAAATGGAGTAACTTATTAGAATTGGAATAATCTCAAATCCCAAAGAAATTAGTGGGTGGGGAGCCACGTGGCAAGAATGAAATTTTTTAAATGTACTAAAAGTCAATGCAACTAACTGTAGAAATTTTGAATAATTTAACACATATTCAACAGAGATTATCCTGATCATGTACTATTGCGGAATACATACACAATACATAAGCTCCTCTACGTTGATCATCAATATAGCAGCATCAATAACAATAAAACATCAAGAGCATTCACACATTAACACAATATGTAACCCGGGGAAAGCATCTCGCTAAAAACCCCACACTATCTGTATATTAATGATTGAGTCATGTAACATTACACAGCATAATACTTCTCACAAGTATCTCCACCTCTGTTACACACAATACAGCTCAGATCTGATCTCCAAATCTCTTCCACTGCTTGCCTGCCTCCACTGCTCAATACCTGCTCAAGAACTGATGAGAATGGCTTACCAAACTCGTTTTTCACCTGCAAAATAGTCACTCACTCTTTGTTGGACATGAGCACAAGCTATAATGTGGGAAAATACGTGAGCAAACTCATTGGCATACTCAATCCCTTGATTGTGCAAGATCTGGGGCACAACTATAATCACAACTGATAGCAATCTGATTCTCTACCACCTGTCCCTGTTGAACTAAACATGCACTGACATGCAACTAAGTTAACTGATGTATTCATTAGTTGTATTATGAGTTAATAACTTGTGAATTAATTAATAACTAATTCACCCAACTCATCTCTAGTCTATTTGCCAGTTAGACTAAATACAACCAGTTTAACAAAGTCAAACTGAACACAACTCCATCAACTCCACAATCAACTCCACCAAACTCAACTGATTGAGTTCTAACTGAAGTCATGCATGCAACAACTCAACTGACTCATAAGAAAAGCGTATTTCCTTCTGAGAGCTGCATGTGCCACCTCTGTAGCTCAAACTGAAGTGCTCCAAGAGAATAAGATTAAGTTTATAGTCCAAATATTATTGTGAGATAATAATATTTGACTTTTCTATTTTTGACAGCCAGTCTAAAAATAGACTTTGATCACTCACACTTTCATCAAAAATAGAAGTCCATCTATTTTTCCCAACTTGATCAATCATCCATAAACAGCAACCTGCAATCCATAGACATGATCCATATGTCTAAAAATAGACATAGTCTAAAAAATAGACTTGCGCCAAAAATAGCCTGCGGGCCCACTTAGTGAAGGCGACTCTTTTCACTAAGCTCCATCATCTTGTTGCAATCTCAAAACTCCCTCTCGACAAGATATGGATTATCAGCAACCCCTATCCTACCTCAATGGTACTCGAATTTGCTCCTGGTGAGAGCCTTCGTCAGAATATCAACATCCTGATCCTCCGTTGGAATGTACGAAAGTAACATGATCCTCCGCTGCACAAAATCTCTGATATGATGGTACCTAATGTCAATATGTTTAGATCTATCATGAAATACATGATTAGCCGAGAGTTTAATGCAACTCTGGTTATCACAGTAAATCACAGTAGGATCCAAATGAGAATCGAACAAACCAACTAGGATCTTCCTCATCCATATAGCCTCGCATGTAGCCAAACTTGCTACCATATACTCGGCCTCCGCTGAACTGAGTGCCATGGATCTCTGTTTCTTGTTGTACCAAGAAACTGCTGTCGATCCAATACAGAAGACCCCTCCTGATGTGCTCTTTCTGTCTGTTGGGCTCCCTGCCCAATCTGCATCCGTGAAGCCACATAGCTTCACCTCATCCTCCTATCTGTACCACAAACCATATCCCGATGTGCCTCTCAAGTAGCGCAATACATGCTTGCCAGCCTTCCAGAAGAGCTTGGTAGGCTTAACCATAGCTTGTGAAAGTTGGTTAACTGCATAGCATATATCAGGTCGTGTATTGACCAAATACATCAGCGACCCCACCAACTGTCGATAAACAGTGGCATCCACTTCTTCTCCCGAAGTGGCATCCTCCTTCCTCCAACCTCCAGGAATAGGAGTATCAACAGGCTTGCAGCCATGCATGTTGAACTTCTCCAGTATCTCCCGAGCATACTTGCCCTGAGAAACAAACAGTCCACCACTACGCTGCCATATTTCCAATCCTAGGAAATAGTGAAGGAGGCCCAAATCCTTCATCTCAAACTCTGTAGCAAGATCCTTCTTGCATGACAGTATCAACAGCTCATCACCCGTTAGAATCAAATCATCAATATACAGTACAATGATAAGCAACTTACCCTCCACCACAATCTGGTATAGGTTCGGATCCGCCTCGCTCTTGGAGAATCCAAGTCCTGTGAAATAGCTGTCTATCCGTGTGTACCAAGCACGTGGTGCTTGCTTCAACCCATACAACGCTCTCTTGAGCCTGCACACATGCGACTCGCTGCTGAAGACTTCAAAGCCTTCGGGTTGCTCAATGTACACCTCCTCCTCAATGACTCCATTGAGGAACGCAGTCTTCACATCCATCTGATGAATGTGCCATCCCATCTGCGCTGAGAGAGCAAGAATCGTCCATATGGAAGAATACCTTGCGACAGGTGCAAAGGTCTCCTCATAATCGATCCCCTCAATCTGTGAAAAGCCTCAGGCAACAAATCTTGCCTTGTACTTCTCCACACTCCCGTCAGCTGCCTTCTTAACTTTGTAGATCCATCTCGAACCCACCACTGATTTCCCTTCCGATCTAGGAACAATCTCCCATGCACTGTTTCTGACAATAGAATCATACTCTTCCACCATGGCGTCTACCCATGCGGGATCCTCCACAGCTTCCTCGAAAGAGGATGGCTCAGTCACAACACACTTGCTCATAAGAGCCATGTATCTAGTGTACCGATCAGGTGACTGTCTCTGCCTCCGTTGGGCTGTAGGTGGTCCTACAACTTTCTCTGCATCTTGAGCCAGTCGCTCAGCTTCTGTCAAGCGCTTTCGCCCTCTGATGGTTGGCGCTGCATGAGTGGTCTCTTCCACTCCATGAACCTCGTCCTGTGGCTGATCCACGTCCTGAAGCTCATCCTTAGGAACTAATAGCTCCTCATCTGCATGCAAGTGTAGCTCCCTCTCAAGCGAACACTTCATGGCTTTCTCCTCCTGAAATTTTATATCCCGTCGCACAACAGTTTTACCACTGTCTGGCAAATACACACGATAGTTGTGGGGCGTATCAGTGTACCCCACAAATATCCCAACCTTTGCGGTCGGCTCCAACTTCTTCCTGGCATCCTTCGTCACATGCATGTAAACGTTAGCACCAAAAATCCTCAAATGAGAAAGATCAGGCTTCTTACCAGAATAAGCCTCCTCGGGTGTACTCGTGCCAAGTATCCTATGAGGACAACGGTTCTGCACATAAACTGCTGTATTGCATGCTTCCGCCCACAAGTGAAGGGGTAGGCCCTGATCATGCAACATTTCCCGTGCAGCACCCACAATCGTTATGTTCTTCCGCTCAGCTACCCCGTTCTGCTGTGGGTTATGGGGAGCTATGAGCTCTCTACGAATCCCTTCTATCTTGCAGAAATCCTTGAACTCATCCGAGATGTATTCACCACCATTATCGCTCCTAAGAGCCTTCACCTTCTTCCCTGACTCCTTCTTGACCAGTGCTTTGAATTCACAGAACTTTGAATATGTCTCACTCTTCTTCTGCATGAAGAAGATCCAGAACTTACGAGAGAAATCATTAACAAAAATCACATAATACCTGTGTTTTGCTATCGAAGCAACTGAGAAAGGTCCACACACGTTTGTGTGAATTCTCTCAAGGATCGTCGTGGCGCGACTATCCTTCTCGTGAAAGGTGGCTTTCACAAACTTCCCCAAAGTACACCCCTTGCACTGATCTGACTACGCAAGTGTGCCTTTAGGAAGCCCTGTAGTGATCTGCTGCAGTATCTTCAAGGCTCCATGGTGAAGGTGACCCAATCTCCTGTGCCACAACTCGCCATCATCCCAGCTCACCAATCCTTCTGCCTTGCCTGCCATTGCTGCGCATCCATCTACATGCAACTGATAAAAGTTCCTCACTCGAACCCCTATCTTCCGGGTCTCACCAGTTGTCTTGCTACGCAGGAAGGCCTTTCCCTCGCTGAAAACAACATCATACCCCTTGTCTTCTAACATCGTCACTGAGATGAGATTCTTCTTCAATCCTGGAACATGCATGACTTCCTTCAATACAAAGGGTTTACCAAACTCCCTCTCAAAGGAAATGGTACCGATACCGGTCGCACTGTATCTACCATCATCGCCCATCTCGATGTGCACTCCAAGATCTTTGTCCTCTAGATCAGAGAACAAATCTCTATCTCCCGTCATGTGAAAAGACGCACCACTGTCCAAGAACCACACTGATCCCATCACACTTGAAACCAAGCATGCGATCAATGAAAAATCAAGCTCAAACTGAGAAGCTAAGGCCTCTCCCCCTGCAGATCCAGCAGCTTGCTTGTTCTTCTTCTTCTGCGGACAATTTGTGGCATAGTGTCCGTGCTGGTGACAGTGAAAACACTTCACCTTGGACATATCCTGCTTCTTGCCTTTCACACCAGACTGAGAAGCTTTCTTGCTCTTCCCTTTCTTTTCTTTGGCAGCCAAAGCACAATTCTCTTCATCAGATACCTTTGATGAAGATCCATTCTCACCTTTATTGTTTCTGAGTTTATCCTTGAGCGCCAGGTTGCTCTTGCTTTGGAATAACATTTGCAATCCGTTGAAAGACATTTCAACAACACTGCTGCAAATTCGATTTCCACCAGCTCAAACTCAACTGCTTCCGATCTAAGATTCGTGAGAACACAATATTTCTCGTACAGAGATTGACTGTATGGGCATTCACCGGATATCTCACCTTCCAAAGGAAGGATGAACAATACTAATTAATACATAGTTTACTCCATAGATTGAGTGCAATTTATCAATTGATCAAAAAGCTTCAATTACCAACACCATTTATATATATGCTAATATATTGTTTTAATACCTTTCCTTCCTCCTCAATGAAAGCAACGACTCTACTTGAATTCAAATTCCTTGAGAGACATATTATGCAAATCAAGAAAGAGAATATGATTTATACTTGTGATAGACAACATGAACCACAACAATGAGTTATTAGTGTGCACAATTTAAAACGAAATATTTTAAACATATTTAGAATTATTAGATTCATGCTAGTGCACTACGCAAACCATCCTATATCTATATTAACTCCATATTTATCCAGCAAAGAAGGATCACATTTGTAGAGATGCAAATATTTCCTCAAATTTTGTACTCAAAAAGAGATTTGCACATTCTTTATCTCTCTCAACGTTTGATAAATCTGGAGTTAATATAGATCTAGGATTATTAGGTTAACTCCATGTTACCTACCTATAAAATTACTCATCCTCTTACACATCCTCCAGATTATAAAAATCACAAAACAATAATAAGTATAAGAACTCCATTTTTCTATAAAGTGATGGTAAACAATACATTTATTAAATGGTTAGATGATTTTATACTAATATAATGAATGTTCAAACTAATCTTTTCATATTGAATGCATAGGATTCAAGGATTCCGAAGGAGCATCTGTGCTGGATAGGGACGCTAAGAAATATTATAGAAAACTTATTTAATGCATATAAATTGTACATAAACAAGATTTGAAATAGTGACTAGTAAAATGTTAATAAATTTGTTTTCAAGCTTGTGATATGTGAAATGGTGACTATTAATCTTAATTACTGTGATATGTGAAATAATGACTATTATATCTTAATTAGTGATTTTTTAAGAAAAGTTCCAAAATCTATTTTTGGGAAAGTTGAAATTTTTTTAAACTAATAAAAAGTTACAAAACAAAGAGTAAAATTGAAAATTAAACATGAAACAATCCAGAAACCTCTTGATATTGATTAAAATGTTAAAATTTACAACAATCACAAAGAATTATGTAATTATGGAAAATTAAAAAAGTCCCAAAAGCCAGAAATTTGGGAAGTTGTTAACCTAAAAGAGACTAAGACTAGGGAAAATTGAAAATTAATCATAAAACAATTTTAATATCCCTCGGTGTTGATAAAAAAGTTAAAGTTTAAAATAATTGCAAAGGGGCGATTGGCTTAGTGCCTGGGATTCCAAGATAAAAAAAGTTAAGGAAGGTTTAAAATAATTCTAAAAACACGATGATTGGCTTAGTGTCTTAAAAATTAAATTTTAAAATAATCCCAAAAGCTTAATGATGGGCTTAATGCCTCGGATTTCAACATAGAACTTACAAAAAGTAGGGCAATAATTTTTTTATAAAAAAATCAAATTTTGCAAATGAAGAGTTCATAGTCGAAGAGTTGCAAGGCAATGAAGGTTTTGGTAGTTTTAAATGATCAATTCATTTTTGAAGATATGCAAAATGAGGAAGGTGTAGGGTATGGCAAATGGGATTTATTTATTTATTTTTCTGGAGAACTTACGAGAATCGTTAACCTTTGGAGTGGGAAAATTTTTGATATGTTTTTTAATTTGGATATTAAAAAAGGTTTGGAATAATTTCAAAAACTTCCTTTTTTGAGAAATGAGATTAAAAAATAAATGTTAATGAATTTTAGATATAATAGTATGATAGTTTAAATTTTAGTAATAAAATAATTCTCATATTTCCAGATTATTTTAAATATTTTTATTTATCTCAGTTAAAATAAGACACAAATAAAAGGATGATGATTATTATCTGTTGCATGAATTAATTAATATTTTTTTTTTTAGAAAATGGAAATGAGAAATGATTTCCTGGTAACAGGGATGTCATGTAACTTCTGAGGAGAGAAGTTAATATATTTAAGAAATAATAATAAAGAAACAGTTGCAAAATCCTAATCAGTTCCCGCCCCCCACCGTGGAATGGGTTCCAGGAAAAAGGGAAAAAGGGGGGGGGGGAACAGGAACACTGTGCTGTAGAGGACAGACAGTGGGGAAAAGGGGTGGCTTACCACGTTTGGTGATGATCAGATGGTAAGAGCACAGAGCGAATGCAAATCGCAAAGACTGTAGTCTTTGAGCAAGCTAGGGGGGAGATTGGTCTCGAAAGACAATCCCATGGTCGGGTGGTTGACTAGCTACAGAGAGCAGAGGTGACCGTATCTCAACACAGAAAGGGAGGCACAATTACAGGAAGCGATATAGGTATGTGACACTGAATTGAAACTAGAAAATTATTCAATTTCAGTGGGTCACAATTATTTTTAGATTTTTTGTAAAAGTACTCAAATAGACAGGAAACGATCAGGACGGGTAGCCATGTCGATGAAATGTTTTCGGGATAGTAATACATTTAAACCTACTGCAAAACGGTTTGATTTCGGTTAGAGAACTTTTGAGGTAAACAACTCTGCCAGATAAATTATTCTCAGACTGAAGCCTAGAAATTAGTTTGGTTTTCCAGTGGTAACAACATGAAAGGTACCATACCAATTATAACATTTAGTTCCATGCAACAGTTAATGAAAGCAAACGAAAGACCCTTAGAAAACATAGAGAATTAGGCTGGCGGCCCTATGAAATATTAATAACAAAATTGAGGAATGTTGTGCAACGTGTGAGCAGACTCGAGTAAAACATGTACATCTACCGGTTAAAAGCTCAGATATATATTCTAGCCGATTTGCAATTGTAAGGTTAATCTTTTTCTCAAGATAATAATTATAAATGATAGTGCCATCATTCGCATTTCAGCGAGCGTGCAATAACCTGGAAATACCATTAAACAGAAAGCCGAGATCAGTGCAGGTTTAGGGTGTCACAAGAAGGGTACCCTTGTGATAGGGTAGGAACAGGCACGACGTGGGCGCGGCAGGAGGCCTGCTCCACGAGCAATGCTTAAAAGAGAAAGAACCCAAATGAAACCCTGAGCACTGGGCATGAATGGTTAACAGTTTGGGTAGGGTCGCTACCCTTCAACGATGAGCACTACCAAATAAACAAGACAGAGACCTAGCAGCAGCAGGAGCTAGTGGGAAGGAAAACTAGGATTTGTAGTGGAAATTGGAGCTTGGACCCTTTCACTGGGAAGGCGCACGCACATGAAACAATTGATTTACAAAATCGAGCGAATAGAACACCACAGAGCTATACTTTTCTAAGCAATATAACCAAAATGCTTGATATCTTTAAAGACTATGAATTAAATAACCAAAAAATTACATTTCTATACAGTCCAGCTGCGGCACGGCTTTTCCTTAAAACAAAATATTATAAGGAACCCATTTGTGCATTTAAAACATCAGTTCAACATAATAAATTATAGACCAACAGAATAAGAGTATCATCATGCCGAAAATAAGGGTGCAATAAATATTCCAACTATACAACCACAATGTCCAAGCAGTGGGGACTGTCGTCGGACACCCAAGACTAGAAAACAGATTACAAATGTCTTACAATAAAAGAAAACTTGGAGCAATGAGGGGATGTAAACATCCTCCGCTCCAATAATTATCCTAAATGTCCATTAGACTAACACAATATGAAAGAAGCCGGAAGAACCACTCCCCGAGTCAAACATGAAAGCCATGGCCGGAAGGCTACTCTCGTACCTGGACTTCGAGCATGCTGTGGTAGGATTTCCCTTAATCAAGTCTGGGCCACCGCCTGAGGAGCAAGCGCCAAGCCTACTTGGAAACGATCATGCAAACAAGTTAGATAACTGTTGAAACATGCGAACTGCAGAAGATAATCACAGGAGAATGTTCTCATCTATGTTAAACTTACCCATTAAGGAAATTTTTCCACCATCGTATGAAAACTCTCATCTTGGAGCCGAGGAAGCCTCCAAGGTCATTTAATCCGTAGTGTGTAGGAACCCTGGAAAAGTGAGTCATCCCTCAGTAAATCGAAAAAAACATATACCAACGAAGTGGAATAAAGCAGAACCATGTATCAGCAAAATTTACTTGATGGTTAGTGGCGAAATTGCTGGCAATCTAGCAAGGTTCATGGGTTTGGCTCCCTGGAGCTGAATGCATGGGTAGAACCAGAGCAGGCCGTGGTGAGCTACCAAACCAAATGAGCCATCAACCAATGCAACCGGTGGAATAGGTGGAAATTCGCGAAGGAGTGCCACCGTCGGATGGCAAGGGATGATCTCTGTTGTGGATGGAGTGAGATCTGCCGCGCAAGTCGAGGGATTGGACCGCCCGCCGGCCACGTACAGAACGGAGCCAGACAGGGAATTAATTCCAAGCGGATGCAAATAAGGTTGCCATGTGATGGCCCAGGGAGGTGGAGAAGGTCGTCGCCTTGGCTGGTTGCCGCATGGTCTACATGCGATCTTTCCAACAATAGTATTAATATACAGATAAGACTTATGCATCAACTTATTAATTAACAACCATGTCGTATGTTAAATGGATAACCTTTGGATAACCTTTGGAAAAGTAGCCAAACTCCATTTATCAGTGCATTTATCAGTCATGGAATTCGTCCATATTACACTCCACCTACCCAAGGAGGATTGCAGGGCACCAGAGAAGGTCAAATCCATTTACAAACACAGTCAGATTTGTATCAGAGGCCCGTATTAGATTGTAAATGTGGTTGGTGGTCAATTATGACCCCTCCACGCATAGCATAGTAGAGCAATTTTGTAGACAAACTCCATATATACCCAGAAGAAAAATGTAAGAGGGCGATGAGTGTTAGATGAAGGTGACTCTGTTGTAAGGTTCAACTTCTAGAGACTGTAACTACTTTGTAACCTGCAGTGTCTGGTCTTCATTTCCAACTAATACAAGCTTCTTTTGCTGTCAATTGCTTACTTTCCACTTCTTCTTCTTGTTCCAGGCTGTGCCTGTTTTGCATTTGTTCATGTGCTGTGAATGTTTAGCATCAGAGGGGTTTTCATCCCACCTCTGTGTTAGGATTTAGCATGTATCATTGAACATGTATGCAAGTTTCTGTTGTTTAATGCATAGAGAGTTGTCATCCTGTCTGTGTATTAGAAACTAGATTTACAGACCTTTTAACTGGTTGCAGCCGGCCATCACAGGGTCCTGTGCATCTCCTGGTGTGGTCAGTCTTCTCCATTATCACCTTATCCTCAAACTGTGAGTAATTGGTAGTGAAAAGCCTTGTAGTCTGGGGGTGTTCACCCATGTCTGGGGTCAATCATAGTAGAAGTGGTTATCTGGCTTGAATATGCAGCATTTGTTTCATTCATCCACCATTTATCCAACTATTTTGTTGAATTTGTAATGTTCCCGAGCATCACCGATATGCAACCTAGGTGAGTTTCTTGGGGTGATAACATTAATTGGCACCGTTGCCGGGGAGAGGAGAATCGAAGCTCATCTTCCCTGGGAGATGACACAACTTCAAGCTTTGATGATAGACAAGGTTTGAGCACAGATTTTGGTTGTAATCATATGTCTGGCGACTCCACTGGAGGAAGGCCGTCCTTTGGCGACTCCACATTGAAGTTCTGGCGCAGCTGCTGAAGCATGCATGAAGATATCTTCAGAATATTAGCTGGACCAGTGCCTGATCCTGAGAAGATCGTTAAACAGAAAAAATATCGCAGTAAGGAGCATCAGGGTCAGGTAAGCCTTAAAAATTCCATGTATCCCTGTTAGTGATTGTCACCTTCAGAGATTCATGCAGCTCCTTGTTATTCATTCCCCTTTTGGAACTCAGTTCACAGAAAGAAGCTCCATGATGTCCATCGTGTTCCTCTGTTTCTGTCATTCTTTTCATTGATGCATACCACTCAGTCTACCAGTATCCTTTCATATACCTCAGTCATGGCAGGCCAGCAAGCCCTCACAAAGATAGAATGAATAGTTGCTGCTGGGTATGGACCCTTAATCTTGCCTACCCCTTTAAATGCCATGCCTGTTGGAGATTATCAAGAATGTATGCCTAAGTTTACTGGTACAAAAGGAGTATCAGTTGAAGAGCACTTCGAGTTGTTTTATAATTATGCTGATAACCTGGATATCTATGAAGAGGATGTATGGATGAGGATTTTTGTCCAGAGCCTAGAGGGAGAAGCTAGAAAATGGTTCGATGAACTAGCCCCTAGGTCCATAGCAGATATTGAGGCTTTAGATGATGTGTTCCTAAAGCATTGGGGGGATAAGGAAGATCTGCTCTATGATCATACTGAGTCTAGGAACTTTCAGAAGGGTGGTCTCTCATCATCCTCAGAGCATGAGATTAAAGAATTAGCCAGGATGATTGAGTTTTTGGCCTCTAAAGTTTCCAAGTTAAAAGCTGAGCAGCATTTTGTAGAAGCGGGAGCTCATTGTTCCATTTCTTTTTCAACTCCAAATTAGTATAGAGAATCCAATGAGCATGTGCAGATCTTGCAAAGAAAAAGAGATACAAATGAAGATAAAGGGGTGAGGCCCCTTTTACAGAATATAGTCATGGAAGAGGTGCAGCAAGAGGAGGAGGTCCATGGTTTGGGAGGTGCTCCTTTCCTAACCAGAGCTACATATGAAGAAGCATTAGCAAGAGGCACTGCTTGTCAGTTTGTTGTGCCTGCAGAACAACAAGCTGATTAGCAGCAACAATCAGCACAAGGCACCTTCATCCTCTAAGAATTCGAGCCTAAGGCCAGCACATCTCCTAATGGCTATGCAGATCTGCCAATTTTACAGCCTACTTTGGTCCCCAGTCCAGTAATCAAGAAGGGAGAGGAAAGCTCCCCATCATCTTTTGTCCCTCTGTCTGCTCAAGTGACAATCCCTCCAAGTTTCCCCCTGAACACTGAGGCCAGCCATAATTCAAAGTCCGAGGCTGATACTGATCAAATCAATCTTGATATTCTCATGCCTGCCTAGTTGGCCCCCACACAGATTAAAGTAGCAACATATCACATGACAGACGAAGGTGTACAGTTGTGGGACTCCTCCTTGGATGAGGAATGTTCTGAGAAGAGTGAAGGGGCAGATCATGTCTTTGTGTCCCCTGCACAAGAACACCGTGGTTCACCATTCATATTAGTTGTGTAGACCACAGGTGACACAGACAAGTATACACCAGAAACGGTTATTCAGCAGGTGTACAAAGGCTCCTATGAAGAGCATCCAAGGACGAGAACATATAAAGAGGGAATGAAGTATAGATCATCTCTACCCAATAAGCCCAAATGCCCCAAACTGTTTGAGGTGGATGATCAAATCAATCCTTTTTTGTAGCTCTATGATGAAGGGGGCTGAGGACAGGAGAAACAATTTTGAGGGCCTATCAGTTGGCCAAATTTTGAGTAATTGTGTTTATTGTAATTATGTTCTTTTAAAGTTTTCTGTTGAATGCTTAGTTGACTCCATGCCCAATGCAACACTAGGAGGAGGATTTGAGCTTGTTGTATGCAGGAAAGGCATTGATCTACAGTTCTTGAGACCTCACAGGGAGGATCTCATCCCCAGAAGGAGCCAGTGTTAGTGCTGCTACACAAAAGGATTAAAATGGATCCAAGTGTGCTATTAAAATCCCCAAGTTTGGGTCAAAGGCCATCCACCGATCGAAATAGTTGCAAGAGGAGTGCCCTCAGGAGGCAAAAATGCATTTTAACAGTCGAAAAATCAAAATTTGCAAGCTTAAACACAGTTTCATGGTAGTCATTAGATCTGGTAGATCTAACATCCCATATATAATCGGTGGATCACAATCGCAACTTCCAGCAGGGTTCCTTTTAAGCCATGTTTTATAACATCGCCGATGGCCAATGACTGATTTCCCTATCAGATGCGATATTTCTATTAATCATGCTATAATGGGGTAGTCGAGTCCGCAGCAATATTGTAGTCAACACTTTCAAAGGGGCCATGGCAATGGAGATCAGCGATTAAGCGAGGATCATCGATTGCACTGGCTGATCAACGGCCCAGATCGCATCGGCGGGTCGCAATCGGCAGAGGCAGATCGGCGGTATCGGCATAGACATCAGCGGCATTGCGATTGCGATATGGAAATTCCATGTGGACCATTGATCGCGTGCACTGATCAACGGCCCAGATCGCATCGGCGGGTCGCAATCGGTAGAGGCAGATCGGCGGTATTGGCGCAAACATCAGCGGCATTGCGATTGCGATATGGCGATTCCATGTGGACCATTGATCGCGTGCACTGATCAACGGCCCAGATCGCATTGGCGGATCGCAATCCGGAAAACCAAGGGTGCATAGCCTTTTCATATATGCGCGCGATGCGATGAAACGCGGACCCGATGGGTTTCCGAAACAAAATTGTTTAATATTTGAAGTCCGGAGGGAGGCATTCTTCATGTTTTGCAGCGTTTTTTATAGATTTTCAAATATAAGGAGAAGCAAAGGATTGGCCGGCTGCGATATGCGACTGCGACCTGAAAGGCAGACCCGATAGAGAAGCTATTCATGTATGGACCTTTGATGTTCAAATGAAGCAAAGTGGGCAGGATTTCTCAGTGGCACGGAATTTGCTAAAGCAGACATGGAGCAGTACAACGCAACAGGCAACTGCATTCAATACGCAGTATGGCCGAGTAGAAAGAGGACGTGCCTCGAGCAGATCAGTGCATTTATCAGTCATGGAATTCGTCCATATTACACTCCACCTGCCCAAGGAGGACTGCAGGGCACTAGAGAAGGTCAAATCCATTTACAAACACAGTCAGATTTGTATCAGAGGCCCATATTAGATTGTAAATGTGGTTGGTGGTCAATTATGACCCCTCCATGCATAGCATAGTAGAGCAATTTTGTAGGCAAACTCCATATATACTCAGAAGAAAAATGTAAGAGGGCGATGAGTGTGTTAGCCTCCTATACCAATAGGTTTCATATTTCATGATTGATTGTTAAAAGTGCCAAATATGTTTATCCTTTCCATGTTGCAAAGGATCCATATTTCTAAGAAAAATAAAAATTTAAAAAATGTAAAGAGGGTATGCCCTAAAAGAAAAATCAAACGGCAAAAAGAATGAATGGGCCAAGAGAAAAATTAAAGAAATGTACCCCAATCAAAAGGCCAGGAAAGTGTGCTAATTCAAATGCCACTACTTTATTCCATTTTTGAATAAATTCACAGTTAAGGGAGGGCCAAACAGCTTAATCTTGGCCTCTCTACGTTTAAATTTCTTGTTGTAGAAATAGAGAATAAAAATCTGTCCTAACTGTTTAATCTTGGTAGATCATTAGATAGGTAGAGAAACAAGGGTGCTCAACAGCTTAATCTGAGCCCCTGGAAGAAATAAGGATAGATTTAGATAGGAGGATAGCCAAAAAGAAAAGAATAAAATCAGGGTTTGCTAGTCTAAGTGCACCCATCCAAAAAGAAGAAAAAATGTTAGGCAAGTAGGTGGGGTAGGCAGTTTTTAGGTTGCAGAATGAAGACTTGTGATAAATTTTGTGTTTCAAAGTGTTGATTTACTTCAATCACAAGTGCAATGCAGTTTCCCTTGGAGCAGCTCAAGCGAGGCATGTATAACTCCCTTTCATCCTTTCCCCCAAATCATTTACTAATTTTCCCCTAGAGATATTAATATTTGTTTAATATCACTGCAATCACTCATCATATTCCATAAACAGTTGATATCTCTTGTATAAATCATTTTCCCCTTTTAAAAGCCTAAGTTTCTTATACTTAGCGCCTTCTTATCAAAATTCATATTAATTTCTAACTTTACTATATAAATCCCTCCTTATTTTCCCTCCCCATATTAAAAATATGATAAAAATCCCTTATATTTATATATCCCTGCCTTTGGTTGAAATATAACCATAAGTATTGTTCTTGGGGATTACTAAGTTTACTTGAAACTTAGTAAGAACCCTCTTTCGATGCGATTGGACCCCTTCCGATGCATTGAAACCCTCCTCTGATCTCATAAAACCTCCTCCGATTTCATTTAACCTCTTCCGATTTCATTTAACCTCTTCCGATCCAATTGACCCTTCTCCGATGCGATTGGACCCCCTCCGACGCGATATCGCAGTCGGAAGTCGCAGTCGCAAAGTGTTGGCCCCTTTGTTTGTTTCCCCGACTGGATACCCTTCGATGCGATTTCGCAATCGCATATCGCAATCTATATATGCCCCTGTTCATGTCTCTGATCCATTCCTCCGATGTGATATCGCTATCGCAAGCCTTCGTTATCGCAATATCCCTTTTTTCCGCAAATTCCATGCTTTACCGCAAATCATTCTCTTACCACAAAATCATTGTTTTACTGCAAATCTCCCTTTTATTGCAAAACACATGTTTTACCGCAAAAACTTCACTTTATCGTAAAACACCCCCTCATCGCTTTATCGCTATCGCACCATCGCATTACCGCTTCGTTACATGTCGCTTGTCCCTCGCCGATGCGATATCGCTTTCGCATCGCTCCATATTGTAAATCATACATCACAAGTTCCATATCGCATCGCTTACTGCTCAATGTAAAGCTTTCTCCCCTTTCCACTCCCGATGCGAACTCCCGATGCGATTTCGCAATCGCTCATCGCAAGCTCCCCCCGATATTGCTCATCGCTATCGCTCATCGCTATCGCACATATTTAAAAGTCCCCTGTCCCCTTTCCCCTTGTTGATGCGATATTCCGATTTCCTCTCAGCCGTTGGATCTGCCTTTGCAAGATCCAACAACCCGCATTTATTCATCGCTATAGTGATCGCTCTCGCCCTCTAAAAGTCATATTTCTCCCGCTTAAGTGGTTTTTGCCCATTTAAAGGGTAAAAAGGCTTTTTCCTTGTTATTTTCATTCAGCGCCTGTGCACGCTCCAAGTGCAAAAGGACCTGATCATTTCTTCATCTATTTTTTATCGCCTCAGTCTAGAAGAGCTCCGGACAGCGAGCTTGCGGCCTCAGCACAAGTTGCCAGTATGCAGTCCTCCTATTTTTGATATCATTCAGCACCGATAGACCTTCTAAGCCTGCAGAAAGCAATAAAGAATACAATAGCAGTTCTATTTTGCAAATAAAGTGGAAAGCAAAAGCGGTTCAGTTAAAGAGTATCAGTTTAGCAGAGCGTTAAAGAGTATCAGTGGAAAAGTAAAAGCCAAAGCAGGTGAACATTTAAGAGGATCTAATAAGTCAAAGAGTATCAGTACAGAGTTAAAGCCATTAAAAGCCAAATCAGATCAGAGTTAATGAGAATCAGAGCCGACTAAAGAAGAGCAGATCAAATATTAAAGAGCAGTTATTGCAGAAAGACAGCACAGAGCTACCAAGGACGCCCATAATCTAAGTTTTGAAGGAGCTGCCTCCAGCGCAGCATTTGCTAGATATTTTACCTTTCTTGCAGATTACGTTAGGTTGTCTTAGATATTTTATCTCAGATCTTTTATCGGATCTTGTTTGTACATATTTTATCTTATAAATACCTCCCCAAACTGTGTTTTAAGGGTTGGTTGGTTGATAAGAGTCATTCTGGACTTGCACTATTTTTTGAGAACTTTTATGAACAAAGATTGCTGGAATGCATTGATTATGAACTGGATGGTTGTGGATTTGATGGCTGAAGAGCAAATTATAGAATTCTCGTGCTACTTCATGGATCAATAAGTCTTTCTTACTTCTGTTTTCAGTTTCTATGTTTGCTATATCATCTATGTATCATGATCTAAGTTGCAGGAAGAAAGAATAGCTCAGAATCTACTTTGCTGTACTCTGTGCTCAATTTCTGTGATTTCTTTATGCTTTCTTTAGAATTAGTAGTGAATATGAATTCTTCATTGCTCATGTTTACACCAATTCTTTCATCTATGAATGCTGTTTAGGAATCCTTAATTGCTCCTAGATAATATTCTCTCATTTTCCCTTTGTTAGCTGAATGAAAGATTCTTAATTGCCTTTCATCCCTGACCTCATTTCATCATAATTCCAGCATTGAAGATTGTTCCATGTTTAGCTATCTTGCTCTGTAATCCCCTCTTTACCAAAGAAAAAACACCCAGCAGTTCACATTCATTGACTCCATGCCCAATGGTCTGAACTTCTCACACTCTACATGCCAACTCTGTCTGAGAAGATCATCCATCCCACCAAACTTAAGACAAAACTCATGTACATCATAACTAGCCTAAAATCATACTAAAACAAAGCTAAAATATAAATAGAGAGCCCTCTCTGGTTGCAGGTAGGCTAGGACCTGCAACTAAAAGATTGGTTTGTGGTTACCTCGGCCGTATCCCGTAGGAGCCAGGGGACAACCTGAGTGATAACATCATTGGCGACTCCACTGGGGAAGAACGAATTTTTCCAAAATTTCTTTCTAACCCAAAATATTCCTAGAAAATTCCAAAAAACAAGTCGGAAGCTGGCTCCGAAGAAGAAAACTCGATATACCATGTCAAATCCAGACCGAGATCCACCAGCTGTTTTTGAAAATCCCAATTTAATCCCAAGAAACCTTAGGAAACAAGTGTGAAAAGAAGATATTGATGTTTCAATCCCTGAAACAATTAAGCAAAGCCATATCCAACCCCTGCCAAAGTTACATTCCACCCTCGCATTACTCCATCTTCTCCTAGTTCTTCATCCACTTCTCAAAGCACCTTTTCCACTCCTCCATTCACTACACATATTTCCTCTTCCATCCCAGCTGTCCCAGTTGTTCCATTTCTTCCTGCTGTTCCATTTATCCCTGTAAATATGGTGAATCGCTATGCACCTTTATAGTTACCCGGAAATCCAGGGGCTATGCCTCAGGATTATCAAACCAAAATCATGTATTTTGATGGTAATGGTTCTTACACAGCCCTGCAACATACCAAGAAAATGCAAGACTATTTTGAGAACTATGAAATAGATGACGATGATGTAAGAATGAAGAATTTTGTCCAAAGTCTAATAGGAGATGTAAGGCCCTGGTTTAGAGCTCTTCCTGCAAATTCCATAGCTAATCCAGAGGCTCTTTACCAAACATTTCTTAACAGGTGGGAGAAAAAAAAAGATCCACTGCACATTCTATCTAAGTATGGCACTATCAAAAGAGGCCCACAAGAAGCTGTCTTAGACTATTGTGCTAGGTTCAACAATGTTTACAATGCCATTCCTCAAAACCTTAGACCTCCACCTGATCTAGCCTTATACAAATTCCCTGATGGATTTGATTCCGAAATGGCATATCAATTGAGGGAAAGAGCCCCCCAAACCTTAGCAGACATGCAGAACATAGCTGTTTGTGTGGAGGCAAACCTCATCGCTAAGCGAAATAGAGCAAGAGCTGAGAGAAGAACTACTTTTAAAGAAGAACCTTCAGCATTGGAACAAAAATTGGATGCAATCATCAATAGCATGCACAGACTTGGATATAGAGTAGAAACTGTTGAAAGAAAATCATCATGGGAAGGAAAACCAAACAATACTATCAGAAAGCTAAACTTTAGAAAAAATCAAAACCCAAATGTTGGAAGGGCTAGCCCCGACCATGATATAAGACCTCCTTTTCAAGAAAACTATGATGAAGCATCAACATCTAGTGAACTAATAGAGGACACTCATATCAACTTGATGGGTTTGAACGGTGAGCAATAAGTTTTTCTAACCCAAGAAGACTTAGATGACCATGATATCAATCGATTCCAAACCAAGTCTGGAGAATCATTTGACTTTAAAGAAGGCTATGATGCAGCAGTATATGAAGTTCACAAGCAGTATAAATTGAGGACAAGAACCATAGATGTGCCTGAACCTATCAAACCAAAGGATACTAAACAACCAAAGAAGATAAAACACAAAACTGTTCTCATAGGACCTTCTGATAAAACATACCCAAACCTAAAACACGTGACTGTAGAAGATGTAACAGAGGTATACTCCTCTAAGAACCAGCCATTTGTATCCTCTTCCTCAAAAGAGAATTTAAACAGCACCCCTCAAAATACTTCCGAAACAGAAATACTTCAAGATAACACTGAAGATCAAGAGAAAATCGCTGAAAATGTAGTTGAAAAAGGAAAATCTGCTAGTCACAGCACTAAAACTCAATCAGAGAAACCCTTCGATTTAGAAGCAGAAATTGGTAAATTGAAAATATCTATTCCTCTCTCTGAGCTTGCTAAACATGATGTATACAGACAGCAAATCAAAAGGTCGCTGCAAATGCCAGAGAATAGGGATGATGTTAATGTCTTAGATGATCAACCTGAATTACTTTTCGGTCCTGAAGTCGATGGTAAAACAACAAATGGAGGTGTTCTACCCTTTTATGTCAGTTTACACATCCATGACAAAGTGTTGCACAATGCAATGTTTGATTCAGGAGCTTCACACAACCTAATGCCCAAAGCTGTAATGGAGAAACTAAACCTAGATATCACTAGACCATACAAAGACTTGTTCTCATTTGATTACAGTCAAGTCAAATGTTTAGGCCTAATCAAAGATTTATGTGTATCCTTGGTCCAATAACCAACCAAAACAATCCTCATGGACGTGGTGGTAGCTGATATTCCACCCAAATATGGTATGCTTTTATCAAGATCATGGGGAGCCAAGCTCCAAGAATCTTTGCAATTAGACCTCTCCTATGCCACTATTTCAGTCTTTGGGCAACCAAAGAGATTATACAGGAAAACACTAATGAAATATGTGGTAAGCAGTGAAGAAAAGCCCCAAAACTTTCCCATCTATTCTATCCATTCTGATATGGATTCTTTCATCTTGTTTAATGCTGATATGTGTCCTCTGACTGACGATAAGCCTTCGGATTTAGAGCAAGAAATATGCACAAATGAAGAATCGGTTGCCCAAAACTTATGAATTTTTGAATTAATTGATGTAACCAGCACACAAGGCACACTACATGAAACAGAAAATTCAAATCTGCCCACTCCGAAAATGATTACAACTCCCAATACTGACCACAAGCAAGAAATCTTATGGTACTTAGAGTTTGATGGCTCAGTAAACAAACTAGGAGCAGGGGCAGGGGTATGGATACACAACACACAAATTGATCATGCTGAAGGTCATGCCTATAGGTTAAATTTCAGATGTACAAATAATATGGCAGAGTATGAAGCCTTCCTATTAGGCCTTAAGCTGATCAGAGATCTAGGAGTAACAAAAGTTTCAATTCTAGGAGATTCAGATCTGATTATACAGCAAATGAAGGGAAACTTTGTCACAAATGATAATAGGTTGAGAGCTTACAGAAGAGGAGCCATTGAAATCCTCAATACCTTCTCAGAATCTCAAGTCACCAAAATCTCAAGAAGCCACAATTTACATGCACATAGCTTGGCAACTTTTTGCCAGCACATGCAAGCTACCATTTGAGCCCAACCATCACTTTACAGCTGAAATCAAACACAAGCCTGCAGTCCCAGATAATATCATGAATTGGCAAGTCTTTGAAAATGATGCACAAATCAACAATTTCCTCACTTTACAAGAGGAATTTTCAGATTTAAACATTGATGCCAATGCCATGGATGAACAACAACAAGTGATAAGCAAAAGTGAGTAGACCATATCAGCTGAGACAGCTAAACAGATTTTGCACCCAACCACTTTTGATAACAATAATATACAAGAGCTCAAACGAATGAATTTTGATGAGATAGATGAGGCAAAGGCTGAAGTTATTGAGCTAAAAGACAATTTTCTGCCCACAGGCTTGACTCCCTTAGAAGACATATTTGACTCAAATGATATTCCTAGAAAGCCAAAGATGCAACCCTTAAATGCTGCGATTGAAGACTGTAACATTGGAACCATAGAAAGCCCCAAAATGATAAAACTGTCGAGAACATTGCCACCCGATCAGAAGCCAAAATATGTTGACTTGTTTAAAGAGTTCCAAGATGTTTTTTCCTGGAGTTATGAGGACCTTAAATCCTATGATACTTCAGTCATTCAACATACTATACCTTTGAAACCAAATCAAAAGCCTTTCAAACAGAAACTAAGAAGAATCAATCCTGTGCTTCTCCCCTTGATTGAGAAAGAAGTGAAGAGAATGTTTGAAGCTGGAATTATTGCACCAATCAGGTTCTCAGAATGGGTATCCAACTTAGTGCCCACAAGGAAGAAAACAGGTGAGATTAGATTGTGTGTTGACTTAAGAAATTTAAACCAAGTCTCTCTCAAAGACCACTACCCATTACCCAAGATGGACCATATTTTACAAAGGGTAGTGGGGTCTTCTAGAATTTCATTGCTAGATGGATTTTCAGGTTTCAATCAGATATTAGTTCACCCGGATGATCAAGACAAAACTACCTTTACAACACCATGGGGAACCTTTAAATATGTTAAAATGCCTTTCAGACTCAAAAATGCAGGGGCCACTTTTCAAAGAGCAATGGACATAGCCTTTGCCAAAGAAATCCATGATTTCTTAGTAGTGTATCTTGATGATATTAATCCATTCTTAAAATCAGACCAAGAGCATTTAAAACATCTGAGGTAAGTATTCTTAACCTGCAGGAAATGTGGCATATCTTTAAATCCAAAGAAGTCCTTGTTTGGTCTTGAAGAAGGCAAAATCCTAGGTCACATCATTTCAAAAGATGGCATTAGAATTGATCCAGACAGAATTCAAGCTATCCTTCAAGTCCCTCATCCAAGAAATATCAAAGAATTGCAAGCTTTTCTAGGGAAGATCAATTTTCTAAGAAGATTCATTCCCAACTTGGCCGAGCTGATAAGACTGCTAAACAATATGCTCAAGAAAGATTCCAAATTAAAATGGACTATAGAAGCCAAACAAGCCTTTGAGGGCATCAAGATAGCCTTAACAAAAACACCAGTCCTCACAATCCCGAAATTTGATAGAGATTTCATCATCTTTTCCTTTGCTTCTGAACATACCATTGCTGCTGTCCTATTACAAAAAGATGACCAGGGAAGTGAAAAGCCCATTGCTTTCTTCAGCAGAGCCCTTAGAGATGCTCCCCTAAAGTATCAAATCATGGAGAAACAAGCATATGCCCTTGTAAAAGCCATCAAGGATTTCAGAATTTACATTTTATACTCCCATGTGATAGCATATGTTCCAAATGCTGTTGTAAAAGACATTTTAACTCAAGAAGGAATTGAAGGCAAAAGGGGCAAATGGATAGCCAACATCCTAGAATATGACATTGAAATCAAGCCCACTAAACTGATAAAAGGACAAGGATTAGCCAAACTGATGACCGAAACCAATTTTCAAGCCCTTGACATTAATGAACTAGACAACGAACAGGAGCTGGCGACTCCACAGATCAATCAAGCCTTTTTACAATCACCTTGGTATGCTGATATATGTTTTGTATTGTTAAACCTGCATGCTCCTCCAGGGTTGTCCAGAACTAAAAAGAGATTCTTAAAAATGAAAGCATCAAAGTTTTGTATTTTAGATAGTGCCCTGTTTTGGAAAAATCATGAAGGAATTTTGCTTAATTATCTAACATTGAATGAAACTGATAATGTTATGAAGGAGTTTCATGCAGGGGACTGTGGAGGGCACTTGTATTGGAAATCTACTGCTGACAAGATACTAAGGGCTGGTTACTATTTGCCCACCCTGTTTGCCGATGTGAGGAAATTTGTTGTTTCATGCCATAAGTGCCAGATCTTTGAAGGCAAAAGAAAGCTAATGCCCTTGCCCCTTAAACCCATTTCAACTGAGAAGCCATTTCAACAATGGGGTTTAGACTTCATTGG
The DNA here is from genome assembly GCA_031772625.1 of Pinus tabuliformis. Lineage (NCBI taxonomy): Eukaryota > Viridiplantae > Streptophyta > Pinopsida > Pinales > Pinaceae > Pinus > Pinus tabuliformis. The sequence continues at coordinate 1,121,048,786 of CM062807.1, read as the reverse complement.
TGAGATTCATCCCGTCTCTTCAGGCCAGCATAGATGGATTTTAACTTCCACATACTACTTTACCAAGTGGATAGAGGCCATCCCTTGTAGACAGGCCAATGACTCAATCATCATGCAATTCCTAGAAACCAACATCTTGTCTAGATTTGGCTGTCCCAAAAAGATTATTACAGACAATGCTACTACCTTTAAATCCAAGAGAATGATTAGTTTTTGCCACAAATACCACATTACCTTAGGTCACTCCACAACCTATTACCCTCAAGGTAATGGCCTAGCTGAATCATCCAATAAAAGCCTCATCAATATCATCAAGAAAGTCTTGGAGGAGAATAAAAAGAATTGGCACAAAAAACTGGTGAATGCACTATGGGCTGATAGATTGACCACCAAAAGATCCATCGGAACAAGCCCATATGAGTTAGTTTATGGCATGGAGGCAAGATTCCCTTCATCTTTGGGAATCCCAGTGATCAAGCTACTACAAGAGATACAAGCTGAGCCTAATGATATTCAAAGAAGGATCAATCAAACCATTCACTTGCAACAGACAAGGGAGGAAGTATATCAGAGAGCTCAAGTTTTACAAGAAAAGCTGAAGAAGATGTTTGACAAAAGAACAAAGGCAGAGGATTTCTTCATCAGGAATAAAGTGCTTAGATGGGATTCAAGGAGAGAAGATAAAGGAAAGCATGGCAAATTTGGTTTCCTGTGGAAAGGACCTTTTGTCATTCAAGCTGTGCAAGGCAATAATACATATTTTCTGAAGAGTTTGGATGGCAGAGAAGCTGAAGATGGCCCTGTCAATGGGCGAATGCTCAAACGTTACTTTGATCCCTTTTGATGTATATATCTCATATCTATATTGTACATTAATATTTTTATTTTCAACATTTTATGTACAACAGTCCGATAAGGAATCAATGCAACAAATTTTGAAGAAAGAACCAAGGAAATGCACCATTCTAATGATTTTTTTGAATTTATCTCAAGAAAGTGCTTGATAAAATATGAAGATAATGATAAGCACGCAGAAGAAGCCAGCAAGAAGCAGAGCTGTAATTTCACAGCAATTCAGCTCAAAAAGTGCTGCATAAAGGTTGCAAAGATTCTGTCAATAGCATCCAAAGCAAAGGAGATTTTCAGTTTACAGCAACAGTTGAAAAATAAGATAGTCTGACCTGCTGTTTTTGGCTTTTCATCTGGAAAAGCCATCCCCAAGTGGAGCCACTGTTAGCCTCCTAGACCAATAGGTTTCATATTTCATGATTGACTGTTAAAAGTGCCAAATATGTTCATCCTTTCCATGCTGCAAAGGTTCCATATTTCCAAGAAAAAAAAAATTTAAAAAATGTAAAGAGGGTATGCCCTAAAAGAAAAATCAAAGGGCAAAAAGAATGAATGGGCCAAGAGAAAAATTAAAGAAATGAACCCCAATCAAAAGGCCAGGAAAGTGTGATAATTCAAATGCCACTACTTTATTTCATTTTTAAAAAAATTCACAATTAAGGGAGGGCCAAACAGCTTAATCTTGGCCTCTCTAGGTTTAAATTTCTTGTTGTAGAAATAGAGAATTAAAATCTGTCCAAACTGTTTAATCTTGGTAGATCATTAGATAGGTAGAGAAACAAGGCTGCTCAACAGCTTAATCTGAGCCCCTGGAAGAAATAAGGATAGATTTAGATAGGAGGATAGCCAAAAAGAAAAGAAGAAAATCAGGGTTTACTAGTCTAAGTGCACCCATCCAAAAAGAAGAAAAAATGTTAGGCATGTAGGTAGGGTAGGCAGTTTTGAGGTTGCAGAATGAAGACTTGTGATAAATTTTGCGTTTCAAAGTGTTGATTTACTTCAATCACAAGTGCAATGCAGTTTCCCTTGGAGCAGCTCAAGCGAGGCATGTCTAACTCCCCTTCATCCTTTCCCCCAAATCATTTACTAATTTTCCCCCATAGATATTAATATCTGCTTAATATCTCTGCAATTACTCATCATATTCCATAAACAGTTGATATCTCTTGTATAAATCCTTTTCCCTTTTAAAAGCCTAAGTTTCTTATACTTAGCGCCTTCTTCTCAAAATTCATATTAATTTCTAACTTTAGTATATAAATCCGTCCTTATTTTCCCTCCCCATATTAAAAATATGATAAAAATCCCTTATATTTACATATCCCCACCTTTGGTTGAAATATAACCATAAGTATTGTTCTTGGGGATTACTAAGTTTACTTGAAACTTAGTAAGAACCCTCTTCCGATGCGATTCGACCCCTTCCAATGCATTGAAACCATCCTCTGATCTCATAAAACCTCCTCTGATTTCATTTAACCTCTTCCGATCCAATTGACCCTTCTCCGATGCAATTGGACCCCCTACGACGCGATATCGCAGTCGGAAGTCGCAGTCGCAAGTGTTGGCCCCTTTGTTTGTTTCCCCGACTGGATCCCCTCCGATGCGATTTCGCAATCGCATATCGTAATCTATATATGCCCCTGTTCATGTCTCCGATCCATTCCTCCGATGCGATATCGCTATCGCAATATCCCTTTTTCCGCATTTCTCCATTTTTCCGCAAATTCCATGCTTTACCGCAAATCATTTTTTTACTGCAAAATCATTGTTTTACCACAAATCTCCCTTTTATTGCAAAACACATGTTTTACTGCAAAAACTTCACTTTATCGTAAAACACCCCTTCGTCGCTTTATCGCTATCGCACCATCGCATTACCGCTTCATTGCATGTCGCTTGTCCCTCGCCGATGCGATATCGCTATCGCATCGCTCCATATCGCAAATCATACATCGCAAGTTCCATATCGCATCGCTTACTGCTCAATGTAAAGCCTTCTCCCCTTTCCACTCCCGATGCGAACTCCTGATGCGATTTCTCAATCGCTCATCGCAAGCTCCCCCTAATATCGCTATCGCTCATCGCTATCACTCATCGCTATCGCACATATTTAAAAGTCCCCTATCCCCTTGCCCCTTGCCGATGCGATATTCCGATTTCCTCTTAGCCTTTGGATCTGCCTTTGCAAGATCCAACGGTGCACATTTATTCATCGCTACAGTGATCGCTCCCGCCCTCTAAAAGTCATATTTCTCCCCCTTAAGTGGTTTTTTCCCATTTAAAGGGTAAAAAGGCTTTTTCTTTGTTATTTTCATTCGGCGCCTGTGTGCGCTCCAAGTGCAAAAGGACCTGATCATTTCTTCATCTATTTTTTATCGCCTCAGTCCAAAAAAGCTCTGGACAGCGAGCTTGTGGCCTCAGCACAAGTTGCGAGTATGCAATCCTTCTATTTTTGATATCATTCAGCGCCGATAGACCTTCTAAGCCCGTAGAAAGCAATAAAGAAGACAGTAGCAGTTCTATTTTGCAAATAAAGTGGAAAACAAAGGCAGTTTAGTTAAAGAGTATCAGTTCAGCGGAGCGTTAAAGAGTATCAGTGGAAAAGTAAAAGCCAAAGTAGGTGAACATTTAAGAGGATCCAATAAGTCAAAGAGTATCAGTACAGAATTAAAGCCATTAAAAGCCAAATCAGATCAGAGTTAATGAGAATCAGAGCCGACTAAAGAAGAGCAGATCAAAGATTAAAGAACAGTTATTGCAGAAAGACAGCACAGAGCTACCAAGGACGCCCATAATCTAAGTTTTGAAGGAGCTGCCTCCAGCGCAACATTTGCTAGATATTTTACCTTTCTTGCAGATTACGTTAGGTTGTCTTAGATATTTTCTCTCAGATCTTTTATCAGATCTTGTTTGTACATATTCTATCTTATAAATACCTCCCCGAACTATGTTTTAAGGGTTGGTTGGTCGATAAGAGTCATTCTGGACTTGCGCTGTTTTTTGAGAACTTTTATGAACAAAGATTGCTAGAATGCATTGCTTATGAACTCGCTGGTTGTGGATTTGATGGCTGAAGAGAAAATTACAGAATTCTCGTGCTACTTCATGGATCAATAAGTCTTTCTTACTTCTGTTTTCAGTTTCTATGTTTGCTATATCATCTATGTATCATGATCTAAGTTGCAGGAAGAAAGAATAGCTCAGAATCTACTTTGCTGTACTCTGTGCTCAATTTCTGTGATTTCTCTATGTTTTCTTCAGAATTAGTAGTGAATATGAATTCTTCATTGCTCATGTTTACACCAATTCTTTCATCTATGAATGCTGTTTAGGAATCCTTAATTGCTCCTAGATAATATTCTCTCATTTTCCCTCTGTTAGCTGAATGAAAGATTCTTAATTGCCTTTCATCCCTGACCTCATTTCATCATAATTCCAGCATTGAATATTGTTCCATGTTTAGCCATCTTGCTTTGTAATCCCCTCTTTACCAAAGAAAACACACCCAGCAGTTCACATTCATTGACTCCATGCCCAATGGTCTGAACTTCTCACACTCTGCATGCCAACTCTATCTAAAAACATCATCCATCCCACCAAACTTAAAACAAAACTCATGTAAATCATAACTAGCCTAAAATCATACTAAAACAAAGCTAAATTATAAAGAGAGAGCCCTCTCTGGTTGCAGGTAGGCTAGGACCTGCAACTAAAAGATTGGTTTGTGGTTACCTTGGTTGTATTCCATAGGAGCTAGGGGACAACCTGAGTGATAACAGAGTGTTAGATGAATGTGACTCTGTTGTAAGGTTCAACTTCTGGAGATTGTAACTACTTTGTAACCTGCAGCGTCTGGTCTTCATTTCCAACTAATACAATCTTCTTTTGTTGTCAATTGCTTACTTTCCACTTCTTCTTCTTGTTCCAGGCTGTGCCTGTTTTGCATTTGTTCATGTGCTGTGAATGTTTAGCATCAGAGGGGTTGTCATCCCACCTCTGTGTTAGGATTTAGCATGTATCATTGAACAGGTATGCCGGTTTCTGTTGTTTAATGCATATAGAGCTATCATCCTGTCTATGTATTAGAAACTAGATTTACAAACCTTTTAATTGGTTGCAGCCGGCCATCACAGGGTCCTGTGCATCTGCTGGTGTGGTCAGTCTTCTCCATTATCACCTTATCCTCAAAATGTGAGTAATTGGTGGTTAAAAGCCTTGTAGTCTGGGGGTGTTCACCCATCTCTGGGGTCAATCATAGTAGAAGTGTTTATCTGGCTTGAATATGAAGCATTTGTTTCATTCATCCACCATTTATCCAACTATTTTGTTGAATTTGTAATGTTCCCGAGCATCAATGATATGCAACCTAGGTGAGTTTCTTGGGGTGATAATAGGAACTGAAAGCTGAAAACTGTCAACAGAATTGTGTATATACAACTTATATTATCTTTAATGAGTAGTTAAAGGAACAGATAATATGATAACCCTTCTGCTGTTAATTTTTTTCTATAAGCACAGGAAGTAGAGGGCTGACAATATGAGAAGAACAGATAGTGTGTCACATAGGTTTCTGGCGGGTCAGGGACCTGCAACAAGACCTGGAAACAATCCCTAATCACGAGTACAGCTGGGTGAGGAGGCACGCATTACCAATCTTGTAATTTTGGAGACAGTACAAGAACTGAAAAATGAAATGGCCCGATTACGGGAAGACAATGAAAGGTTAGCTATGGAACAGGAGAGGATCATAAAAAGCCTATCCAACAGAAAAAATCAGTAGCCACTGGATCCCAGTGCTGAGCAACAAAGAATGTCAGGAGAACAAAATCACCACATAGAACTCGAAGAGTCAGAAGGAAGGGAGAAGGAGTGCTCAGATAATGCTTCCGAGTAGCAGACATCCAAGAGGCAAGGAATAGAGTTGCAAGGGGAATTTCATAAAATTAAGCCACCACACTTTGACGGAGAACAAGAGGAAGTAGTTGAGGCTTGGTTGATTAATATGAACAAATACTTCCAGCTATACGAATACAACCACAATCTTAAGGCACGGTTGGCCATTTTCCAATTACAGGGAAAGGCCACCCTGTGGTGGGAAGAGGTTAAGATGGTAAGAGGAGTAAGCGAACAGAATATCACTTGGGAGAAATTTCAAAAATACTTTAAGGAAAGGTATCTAACTGAGTGCTTCTATGATGAGAAGGCAAGGGAATTTCATGACTTGCGTTTGGGGCAGCAAACCATGGATGAATTTATCACTCGTTTTACTTCTTTACTCCAATATGTGCCCTAAATACAGGAAGAAAAAGCTAAAGTACAGAGGTTTGTCAACAGTTTACCCTTGAGTATGAGGGAAAGAATTGAATTTAACAACCCGAAGACGATGGACGAGGCTATACGCAAGGCCCGAATTTGCTACCAGCAGAGTAAGAAAAAGGGAGAAATCCTAGGTAAGAAATGGGCCGATAAGAAAAGCAGCAAGTTGGTTGGAAGTACTAAAGGTAATCGCGGTGGAGGTAACAAAGGATTTTCCAAAGGGAAAAATAGCAGAAACTCACAAAAGAATACGCTCTGATTAAAGCCCCCCAATGAGTCCAGAACCAATGAACAACCCGGGAGGGTAGATAGCGAAGGGATAGCAAGGCCCCCAGTGAAATTTTGGGGTTGTGGTGGACCCCATTATGTGAAAAATTGTCCCCAGCGAAAAGGAGGAGAACAGGTTTCCGAGGTTTATGAAGCCTCTATAGTCGGCGATGTAGGACGGAGTCTGCCAAAGATTAATGTCGTGTTGGAAGACCGTCAGGAGGAGTACCAGCCGACCATGATGGAATTTGAAGGTAAACTCTTAGACTTCGCTGTAACTGTTTTAATTGATCCTAGAAACATTAAGTTATATTAGTCCTAGAATTGTGGAGCAATGTAAGTTGCAACCTGTTAAGTTTAAGGATCCTTGGCTAGTTCAGTTGGCAACAGGGGCGAAAAAACGAGTAATGGCTAAGGTCAAAAACTGCCCATTAGAAATAGGAGGACAGTCCGTGACAGCAGATTTAAATGTGCTTCCCCTTACCTCATACGATATATTGAATTGTATGGAAAATCTAGAAAAACACTGGTCCATAATTAATTGTAAAACCAAGACTATCAATTATAAGGATGAACTTGGATTAAAACAAGAGATGCAGGAGATTAAGCGGCTAGTGCAGATTCGGCCCATAATTGCCACACAGTTAGCAAAATGCATTAGAAAAGGATGTCGGATTTACGCTATCCAAGTGGGCTATGCCAACTCAAAAGATAAAACAGTCACGATGGAGAATATTCCTGTGATACAAGAATTTGCCAATGTGTTTCCAGAAGAGATTCCTAGGCTTCCACCCAAAAGAAACATAGTCTTTACCATTGAGTTGGTGCCAGGAATAGCCCCAGTCTCTCGAGCACCCTAGAGAATGAGTGTACTTGAATCAGCAGAGCTGAAAATGCAATTACAAGAGTTGTTGGACAAAAAGTACATATGTCCCAGTGTGTGCCCATGGGGGGCCCCAGTATTGTTCGTTAAGAAAAAAGACAGGACTCTTCGCATGTGTATGGATTATTGTCAATTAAACAAATTGACAATAAAAAACAAGTATCTTCTGCCCCGTATTGATGAATTGTTTGACCAGGTGAAGGGAGCAACATTTTTCTCAAAGATTGATTTGTGATTAGGGTATCACCAAATCCGGATTAAAGAGGAAGACATAGCTAAGACAACTTTTAGAACTTGGTATGGCCACTATGAGTTTGTGGTGTTACCCTTCGGGTTGACTAACGCCCCCGCCACCTTTATGTGTCTGATGAACAGTGTGTTTCATCAATATTTGGATAAATTTGTACTGATCTTCATTGACGATATATTGATTTACTCTCGGACTATGGAGGAGCATCAGGAGCACCTCAGGTTAGTATTGCAAACCCTCCGAGAACACCAATTATATGCTAAGTTCAGTAAATGTGAATTCTTTAAAGAGCAGATACAATATTTGGGGCATATCATCACTAAAGATGGGATCGCGGTGGATCTTGAAAAGATAAGGACTATTATGGAGTGGCTAGTACCCAAAGATGTGGCGGACATCTGACCTTTCATGGGATTGGTGGGCTATTACAGACGGTTTGTAGAGGGATTTTCAAAAGTAGCTTATCCAATCACATCTTTATAGAAAAAGGAAAGGACTTTGAGGTGGACCCCTGAATGTCAAAGAAATTTTGAACAACTCAAATACTTACTCACCACGGTACCTATTCTAAGCATAGCTGACCCTAGTAAAGAGTATGTGGTGTGCACTGACACAAGTAAGGAAGGGGTAGGAGGTGTGTTAATGCAAGAAGGAAAACTGATAGCATACGAATTAAGGAAGTTAAAAGACGAATCACTTGGGAAAATTTTCAAAGATACTTTAAGGAAAGATACCTGACTGAGCGCTTCTATGACAAGAAGGCAAGGGAGTTCCATGACCTATGGTTGGGACAACAAATATGGATTAATTTATCACTTGTTTTACTTCATTTCTCCATTATGTTCCTTATATTCGAGAAGAAAAGGCTAAAGTATAGAGGTTCGTCAGTAGTCTACCTTTGAGCATGAGGGAAAGAATCGAATTTGATAACCCAAAGACGATGGACGAGGCTATATGTAAAGCTCGAATTTTCTACCAGCAAAGCAAGCAGAGGGGAGAAATCTTGGGTAAGAAATGGGTCGATAAGAAAAGCAGCAAGCTGGCTGGAAATACTAAAGGTAATCGAGGTGGAGGTAATAAAGGATATGCCAAGGGGAAAAATATCAAAAATATGCAGAAGAATCCGCTCCGATTAAAACCCCCCATTGAGTCCAGAACCACTGAACCACCAGGGAAAATAGACAACGAAGGGACAGCAAGGCCCCTAGTGTAATGTTGGGGTTGTGGTGCACCCCATTACGTGAACAATTGTCTCCAACGAAAATGAATTGAACAGGTTTCCCAAGTCTACGAAGCATCTATAGTTGGCGATGTAGGACAGAGTCTACCAAAGATAAATGCTGCTCTGGAAGATCGTCAAGCGGAGTACCAGCCGACCATGGTAGAATTCGAAGGTAAACTCTTAGACCTTGCTGTAACTGTTTTAATTGATCCGGGAGCTACATTAAGTTATATTAGTCCTAAGGTTGTTGAGCATTGTAAATTGCAACCTGTTAAATTTAAGGACCCTTGGCTAGTACAGTTGGCAACAGGGGCAAAGAGACGGGTACTTGCTAAGGTCAAAAACTACCCCTTAAAGATAGCAGGACAACCAGTGACGACAGATTTAAATGTGCTTCCCCTTGGTTCGTATGATGTGCTGATTGGTATGGACTGGTTAGAAAAACACTAGTCCATAATTAATTGTAAAACTAAGACTATCTGTTATAAAGACGAGTTTGGAATAAAGCAAGAGATGCAGGGAATTAAGCGGCCAGTGTAGATTCGGCCCATAACTGCCTCCCAGTTAACAAAATGCATTAGGAAAGGATGTCAGATTTATGCCATCCAAGTGGGTTATGCCAACTCAAAAGATAAAACAACCACATTGGAAAACATTCCTGTGATCCAAGATTTTGCTGATGTGTTTCCAGAAGAGATCTCCGGCCTGCCACCCAAAAGAGACATAGATTTTACCATCGAATTGGTGCCAAGAGTAGCCCTGGTGTCCCGAGCACCTTATAAAATGAGAACACCAGAATTGACGGAGTAAAAAATGCAATTGCAGGAGCTGTTGGACAAAAAATACATTTGCCCCAGCGTGTCGCCCTAGGGAGCCCCGGTGTTGTTCGTTAAGAAGAAAGACAGGACTCTTCTCATGTGTATGGATTATCATCGGCTGAACAAATTGACGATAAAAAATAAGTACCCTCTACCGCATATTGATGAACCGTTTGACCAAGTAAAAGGGGCAACAGTTTTCTCAAAGATTGACTTGCGAACTGGGTATCACTAGATTAGAATTAAAGAAGAAGACATAGCTAAGACAGCTTTTAGAACAAGATATGGCCATTATGAGTTTGTGGTGTTACCCTTTGGGTTGACCAACGCCCCCGCAACCTTTATGTGTCTGATGAACAACGTATTTCATCAGTATTTGGATAAGTTTGTGTTGATTTTTATTGACGATATACTGATTTATTCTCGGACTATGGAGGAGCATCAGGAGCACCTCAGATTAGTATTGCAAACCCTCCGGGAACACCAATTATATGCTAAGTTCAGCAAATGCGAATTCTTCAAAGAGCAAATACAATATTTGGGGCATATAATCACTAAAGAAGGAATCACAGTGGATCCCGAAAAGATAAGGACCATAATGGAATGGCCGGTACCCAAAGATGTGGTAGACATCCGATCTTTCATGGGGCTAGCAGGCTATTACAGATGGTTTGTAGAAGGATTTTCGAGAGTAGCTTATCCAATCACTTCCTTACAGAAAAAGGGAAGAACTTTCAGATGGACCCCTGAATGTCAAAAAAGTTTTGAACAACTTAAATATCTGCTCATCACGGCACCCATTTTAAGCATAGCCAATCCCAACAAAGATTATGTGGTGTGCATGGACGCAAGTAAGGAAGGGGTAGGAGGTGTGTTAATGCAGGAAGGGAAGGTGATAGCCTATGAATCAATAAAATTAAAAGAACATGAGCAGAAATACTTCGCTTATGATTTAGAGTTGGCAGCCATCATTCACACCTTAAAAATGTGGCGACACTACCTTATGGGAAAAAATTTCTATTGTTGACAGATCACCACAGTCTGACCAATTATTTTAGCCAGCCCACCTTAAATGCAAGGCAAGCATGGTGGGTGGATTTCTTGAGTGGTTTTGACTTTGAGATCAAGCATTTAAAAGGGAAAGAGAATCGGGTGGCGGATGCTTTGAGTCAGAAATTGCAATGCTTATACGAGATTTCTTGCAGTGAAGGGAAAAGCCCCTTCGAAGAAATGATTAAAAAGGCAGCAGAACAAGATACTATTTACCAGCAAATAAAACAACAAATTCAACAACCAACCAGCAAAGAAAAACAGTCAGATTATGCTTTGGACACTGCCGGACTGCTGTATTACAAGAAAAGGTTGTATGTACCGATCAGAACAGCATTAAAAGTCTAATAATGGATGAGTATCATAAGAGTCATTACGCTGGACACCGAGGATATCAAAAAATGATCACTGCACTTCGAAAAGAATATTATTGGCTGGGTATGAAAAAAGATGTGGCTGGATATTTGGCACAATGTTTAGAATGCCAACAAATAAAAGTAGAACACCAACACCCAGTGGGGTTACTACAACCATTACCCATCCCAGAATGGAAGTGGGAAACCATCTCTATGGATTTTATAACAGGTTTTCCTAAGTCAAGGAAGAATAACGACTCCATCATGGTGGTGGTGGACAAGCTAAGTAAGTCAGCACATTTTATACCAGTACAATCTACTTACAGAGCTGTGCAGATCGCCCATATTTTCATGCAAAATATATTTAAACTACATGGGTTACCAAAGACAATAATCTCAGACCGTGATGTAAAATTTACATCGGTCTTTTGGAAAACATTGTTTGAAGAGTTGGGGACTCAGCTGAACTTCAGCACGGCCTATCACCCTCAAACCGATGGGCAAACTGAACGGGTGAACTAGGTGTTGGAAGACATGTTAAGAGCATATGTGATGCAGCAACCAACTAAGTGGGAGGACTACCTGCACTTGGTTGAGTTCGCATACAACAATGGCTATCATACATCATTGCAGATGAGCCCATTTGAAGTATTGTATAGGCGGAAGTGCCGCACCCCCTCAAGTTGGGGTGGACCAGAAGACAGATTGATGTTAGGTCCTGAAATGCTTAAGGAAATGGAGGAACTGGTTAAAAAGGTACATTCTAATCTAAAGGTAGCTTAGGATAGGCAAAAGAACTTTGCTAATTGGAAAAGGAGGTTTAAGGAGTATCAAGTTAGAGATCATGTGTATGTGAGAATTCGAGCAAAAAAGAGCACATTACAATGGAGTGGGTGCACAAAGTTGGAAACCCGATTCTATGGACCTTTTGAGGTCTTGGACAGAATCGAGCCAGTAGCATACGAGCTCACCCTGCCAAGTCACATATGGGTCCACAACGTTTTTCATGTTTCCGTATTAAAAAAATATGTTTATGATCCTAAGCATGTAATCAGCTGGCAGGATATACAGGTAAGGAATAGCCTGGTAGATCAATTTAAATGAGTTCCGTAAAGGAAAAATTGATTTAAGATGTTGCTTGTTTCAGGTCGAACTGGAAGGAGAAATCTTGGTCGAGCCGCTGAACATCCTCGACCGGAGAGAAGTAATGCTGCGGAAACGGGCTATTACCCAAGTTAAAGTGCAGTGGCAGCACTTTGGGCCTGATGAGGCCACTTGGGAAGATGAAGAACTTATGAAAAGAGCTTATCCAGGGTTGTTCATGGCTGAAGGACATCGGGACGATGTCCAATCTCAGGGGGGGAAGATGTAATCCCCAGGAAAAAAATGTAAATATTTGGTTTACTGTGGTAAATATAAACTGAACCTGATATTATTATCTGTTTGAACTTTAAATATATTTGTTTTTCATGATGAGAGATAAAAAGTGTTTTCTCTAAAGGATGGTAACTTTTCAAGGAGGAAGATGTCCTCTTGAAAAAAAACAAAACAGTTGCTGTGAGAGCAACCCTAACTACCTCCCCTAACTGGAAGGGTTTCCAGGGGAAAAGGGGAAAGGAAAGGAAAAATCTGCGTTGTAGGGACAGGCAGAGAAAAAAAGGAAAAGGAAGGCTAAGTCTGGTGATGATCAGATAGCCTTGCACACTGTGCAAGCAACTTGCAGAAGATGGTGGTCTAGCAAGTGAGCAAGGGGGGAGATTCTGGTCTCGAAAGACGAATCTCATGGACGGGCGGTTGATTGGTAGCAGACCCAGGTTTGGGTGACATTCAGGAAGATCTTTAACAACCAGTAATACCAGGTATGTAAAGAATTCCTTGGAACAGAATAGCTGGTGAATTTTGTATTGAATCACATTTCTGTTATAGAAGGGTATGGAGGGTTCCCTTTACAGTAAACAGTAGGGGTGTAATAGGTGTCTCCCTCAAAACTATCTTTACTATAGTAAGAGTTAGTGGTTGTGAAGAGTTTCCCTTATACTGGAATTAGGAGATAACTATGAGGGGAGTCTACAGGAACTGTTATTAAAAATATATATATAAGCAGGAAAATTCAAAGATTTATAGCAGAACCTGAAAGACAAGAGACCGACCCCGTAATGGACAAAACTCACACAGTAGGCAACAGTTTGTCTGTTTAGAAGATTTCTCCCTAAATATGTTTGTACGCAAGGAAATGTAGTAAGTTTTAAGGAATAAATTTAGAGCCTTAGTGCGCGGTTAGTAGAATGGCATTTACAAGAATCTGAAGAAAATGTTGAAGTGGCAAAGATAGTTTTCGCAAGGGTTTCAACTATAAAAAAAAAAGAAACAGAACCCTTTTTCTTTCCTGTAGCATGCAACCAAGACTAGTAAATGATAGCAAAGCAAACCACGTAACCATATGTATATATTCAACAGACAAACAAATCTTGTATCTACCTAACCATTCGAAGGTGAACAATCATGGTGAAGCAAGATATCAATAAAACCAGAGCCCTGGGAGCGTATTAAAACTTAAGCAAGAATGCACGAGTGAATTCATACAGAGGGCTAGCCGTATCCTAGGCTAGAGCCGAAGACAAATGCTGTCGTGCAGTATGGGTTTGCTAAGCAGACAACAAGCTCCCATGTGGGAGATGGCCTATACAAATCCGCAAGAAAACAAATGCGCAGAACCAATACAATAGTATTCCGTGATACAAAAACTGTGCATTAAAAGAGAATTACATTGAATTATCCATAGAAATGCCACCATAATTCTGAAACCCTGAAGAGTAAAGCACAAAAACATTACAATAGATGTCGCACCACGCGGCGGGGTTTTGGCAAGCATATTTAGATTTAACACACATTAAGGCCACAAAGACTTCAACTTAAATCTGGAAATTTAGATAAACAACAATTTGTGCGCAGTATTAATAAACTGTAACAAACCAAAGAAGTTTCCACCAGGGTTATACCCTGTACAGTGTCCTTAAATAAATTATTTACATAGCAATATAAGAGAAGCCTGAAGGCATATCAAAATATACAAGACGCCAAGATAACCAGGGCCTCGGTTCGGCATAGCTACACCGAGGACAAGATTTTCCTGAATCCGGGAGGGAGCAAGGCAATCTTGAATGGCGTATAGATTTCACCATATCTCTGTGACAACAAACGAAGAAGTAGACATAAGGTCTTGGGCCGCAGGGCCATTCCCAAAACTAAAAGGAGAAACCCTTCTTTTTACCATTCGTAGAACGAGCACATTGTCAACAAAGCTAGCAATTTGACTATTAACAAGAGTGTTATTGCTAGGGACTTACCTGTTAGGCAATTAAAGGAGCAGTAGGATTTGAAAGGCCGAATAGCATCGACCAAACTCCACGAGCAGTTCTCGAGGTTGGCACCACAATTCTCGACCATGGAACAAGCCAAGCAAGAAACCCATTAGAATATTGGAACAAAAACCAAATGGAAAACCTGTAAGGGAGAAAGAAAATGAATCATTTAAAATTATTTGCATGATAACATTCTTACCAGAAGACAGAGCTGTAATATCCAAGTATGGTGCTCGGCAGAGTGAAGAACTGTTGGGTCCCCATAATACTAGTGATTACCCCATTACTATTGTAGTTACACCCCTTATTAATATTGTTGTGCCCCTATTGCCCCCATATTGTTATTATTGTGCCCCATAGAATCCCTCTATTGTTATTTTTGTGGCTTTATATTATTATTGTTAGGTCGATTGGATTATATTGTGACTCCTTAGACTCCTATATATAGAAAGGAGGTTTTGTCATTTGTATCATCCAAGAATTGTTCATTTATGTAATGTAAAGGAGGTTGCCCCTCGAAGAGGCTGAATTCTAAGGCGTTGATCTATCTTTTCTATCTTTTCTTGAGCTGGTTTCATAACATTTGGTATCAGAGCTTTGGATTCTAGGGTTTCGCTGCTCCAAACAGGTCATCGTGGCATTTTCTCTATAACTTTTTTTTTTTTTTTCTGTGATGTTTCAGAAGTCGCAAGAAAAACCCATTTGAAAAGAAGTTGCGCTGAACCTTGGGTCCAAATTTTAGAGCTTTTAGCGCTATATTTGCGGAGATATGATCTGAGGAAGTTGGTCTTTTTGCAGACTCCTGAATTACATTCCAAACAGGTGACCTGGGGAAAATCGTCATAACTTTCTTTCTGAGCATCAGATTGAAATTTCGTAAGAAGGTACAGAAAGAGGACGGATTTTAGTTTTCTTGTATATATTTTTCAAAGTCAAAGGTCAAATCAGTGACACGTGGCACTCCATACAAGTTCGCTCTACTGAACTAGTCTACAATCAGGTCATTGTGGGAGATTGTGCATAACTCTTTCTTGGTGAATGAAATTTGGATCAGACTAGTGGCATTGGAAAGAGGACATAGAAGACTACTATAGATCACAATTTTAGAACTGGATAATTCAAAATTACAGAGATACATCAGATTCTATATCAGGCTTCTATAAAGTGAAAAAAGGTGTGTAGTTTTTTTTAAATTTTTGCGTAAGCTTTGTTTGAAGGAATTCAAAGGGCATAGTAAAGCATTATTATCAGTAATTGATGCCCCGAAGAAAGAAAATGCAAACACCTAGTAAGCAACCTGAAAGCTCTAGCATGAATTATGAAGAAGAGGAAGAAATGCAACATGATATAGCAAAATTACGGGACCAAGTGCAACAAGTGTCACTTGCACAAAAAGGAACAGAAGCTAAGATGGATTGTTTAAAGAAAGGTGTAGAAGCTAAGATGGACGATTTGAAGATAGAATTGAAGACAGACATGGAAGAATTGAAGAAGTTACTACAAGAAAGGGTCACTAATGGTGAAAGGGTAGTAAAGGAAACTCATGATGAGAACAAAAGAAATGTTAATATGATTCCATAGACTCTAATGTTGGATCGAAGACCCACCACATTCCAAAAATCGATATGAGGAAGTTTGATGGCAAGGATCCCGAAACATGGATATTATAGATGGAGCAATTCTTCGATCTCAATAATGTGCAAAACACACAAAAGGTACGTATGGAAACTTTATATTTGGAACCAAATCAGTTTGTATGGTATCAATGGCTTTGCTCTCATAAACAATTTATCACTTGGGCAATTTTTACAGAAGAATTGATAGCACATTATGAAGATACAAAAAGCAACACTTTTTTAGCCAATTGATAAGTCTCAAACAAAAGGGTTCAATAATGGAGCACATTGAGGAGTTCCAAAAATTGAACATAAGGGTAAAAGATATTCCAGAGGAGCATAGGATTGATGTGTTCATAGGGTATTTAAAGGATAATATCCAACATGATGTTCGCCTTTGGGAACCTGATTCATTAGAGAAGGCATTCAGGTTAGCAAGAAAAATGGAAAGCAAAATTATGGCAACCAGGAAGCATACCACTCACAACTATAAAGATGGAAGTGTTGTTGCCCCTAGTCTTCCACAACCTATAAGGTTGACACCACAACAATTGGAAGAAAAAAGAGAAAAAGGGCTTTGTTACAGTTGTGATAGCAAATACACTAAAGGTCATAAGTGTGCTGAGAAGAAATTATTCTACATAGATTGTGAAGAGGAAGAAGAAAAGGAGCAAGAAAGGTCAAAAGAAGAGGATATACTCCAGGAACAAAGCCTAGATGAAGAACAAATAAATCCAACCATATCTTGTAATGCATTGGCAGGAATTACCACTCCTCAAACCATCAAGATAGAAGGACAAATCAAGAAGAAAAAGGTAATAGTGTTGATTGATTCAGGAAGCACCCACAATTTTATTCATTGTAAGGTAGCAAAAGAATTGAATTGCTTCCTATATCCAACACCAGAGTGTCAAGTGATGATTGCAAATGGAGGAACAATAAATTGCTCTGGAAAGTGCCATAATATCAAGCTATCCATGGGAGAATATGTATTGACTAGTTCAATGCTTTCCATTCCAATGGGAGGTGCTGATGTTGTACTAGGAGTCCAATGGCTACAATCCTTGGGTACAATAGCTTTTAATTTTCAAAAACTTTTCATAAAATTTTCTATGGAAGGAAAGGAAGTTGAATTAAGGGGTATTGCAGGGAAACCAGGAAAGATAATCAGCTCTAATGGTATGACAAAGCTTCTAAAAAAGGAGCAAAGAGGTGTAATTGCACAATTATGTTCGCTAGATGTTTCCACATCAGAATCATCTATTTCTCCAGATCTCCAAAAAGTCCTGGACAATCATTCCAAGGTATTTGAGACTCCCAAAGGTCTCCCACCTATGCGTGATCATGATCATGCTATTCATCTGATTCCAGGAAGTGTTCCTCCAAACATCAGGCCGTACAGATATCCCTATGTCCAAAAGAGTGAAATTGAATGTATGGTTGCAGAAATGCTAGAGGCTGGTATAATTCAACCGAGTCAAAGTTCTTTCTCCGCTCCAGTAGTATTGGTGCACAAGAAGGATGGATCATGGTGCATGTGTCCAGATTATAGGGAGCTCAACAAGCTCACTATTAAAGATAAGTTCCCCATTCCTGTCATTGATGAATTACTGGATGAATTGCATGGATCAATTTACTTCACCAAGTTGGATCTTCATTCAGGATATCATCAAATCAGAATGAACACTGAAGACATTCCGAAAACAGCATTTAGAACTCATGAGGGTCATTATGAATTTTTGGTCATGCCTTTTGGCCTTACCAATGCACCTTCAACATTTCAAGGTTTGATGAATTCAATTTTCAAACCATTCCTTAGAAAATTTGTGTTAGTATTTTTTGATGATATACTAATCTACAGCAAGTCTTGGAAGGATCATGTTGAACATGTTGACAGGGTGCTACAACTATTGGAGGAGAAACAATTATATGCAAAAAGATCCAAATGTTTCTTTGGAGTCCAGGAGGTGGAATATCTGGGTCATATTGTATCTCATGAAGGAGTTAAGGTAGACCCTAGCAAAATTAAAGCCATTAAGGAATGGAAAATCCCCACATCCATAAAGCATCTGCGAGGATTTCTCTGGTTGACAGGGTATTATCGCAAGTTTGTTAAGAATTATGGGAGAATAGCAGCACCTCTAACAACATTATTGAAGAAAGATGCATTTTCATGGACTCCGGAAGCAACAAAGGCCTTTGAACATCTTAAAGAGGCAATGTGCCAAGCACCGGTCTTAGCTACACTAGACTTCACAAAAACCTTTATTGTGGAATGTGATGCTTCAGGAAATGGAATTGGTGCTGTTCTAATGCAAGATGAAAGACCCATTGCTTTTGAAAGTCGTCCAATCAAGGGAAAGTTTTTAAGCAAAGCTATTTATAAGAAGGAAATGTTGGCAATACTCCATGCACTTAAGAAATGGCGACCCTACCTAATGGGAAGACACTTCAAGGTAAAAACGGATCATGATAGCCTTAAATACTTTTTAGAACAAAGATTATCCTCTGAAGAGCAACAAAAGTGGGTCACAAAGATGTTGGGTTATGACTTTGAAATCATCTACAAAAAAGGGAAGCAAAATGTGGTGGCAGATGCACTCTCAAGAAAGGATGAGGATGTGGAAGCATTGTTGTGCGCCATTTCTATTATCCAACCAGATTGGATAAATGAAACAAGGGAGGAATGGAAGAATGATGAAGAAGTGTGGGCACTTATTCGAAAGTTACAACAAGATTCTAGTACGTTTGATACATTTAGCTGGAAAAATGATTCGTTATGGTACAAAGATCGCTTATACCTCTGTAAGAATTCCCAGCTAAAACAAAAGATTCTTATGGAATTGCACACTTCTCCCTTAGGAGGGCACTCAGGATTTTTAAAAACTTACCACATGGTTAAGAAGGAATTTTTTTGGAATGGCCTTAAATCAGATATTCAAAAGTTTGTGGCGGAATGTTTGGTTTGCCAACAAAATAAAGTTGAAACAATTAAGACACCGGGTCTATTACAACCTTTATCCATTCCAAGCTAATGTTGGGAGGAGGTTTCAATGGATTTTATCACAAGTTTACCCAAGTCTGAGGGAAAGAGTGTCATCATGGTGGTAGTTGACAGACTTACCAAGTATGCACACTTTTGTGCATTATCACATCCATTTAAAGCCAGTATAGTCTCTACTGCATTTATGGAAACAATTAAAAAGCTACATGGAAACCCAAAGATTATTGTAAGTGACAGAGATCCCATTTTCACTGAAAATTTTTGGACAAAATTATTTTCTTGTCTTGGTACTTAGTTAGCTCATAGCTCATATTATCATCCTCAATCTAATGGGCAAACTGAGATAGTAAACAAATGTTTGGAAGGATATCTTCGTTGCTTTGTATCTAATAAACAGACACAATGGGTCAAATGGTTGCCTCTGGCTGAATGGTGGTATAACACTTCCTTCCATACAACAACAAAAATGACCCCATTTATGGCACTTTATGGGTATCAACTACCATCCATCACATCATATTTAAGAGAAAATTCTAAGGTTCAGGCAGTGGAACATCACATTGAACATCAACAACAAGTCCTCCAACTCTTAAAGGATAACCTCGTGTTGGCACAGAATAGAATGAAACAACAGGCATATCAACATCGCAGTGAAAGAAGTTTTGATGTAGGTGATTGGGTATTCCTATGGCTACAACCATATAAGCAAATGTCCCTCAAGCAAGCTAAGAAGGATAATAAATTATCACCAAAGTATTATGGTCCGTACAAGGTGTTGCAAAAGATTGGTACTATGGCATACAAATTGGAGCTTCCTGCAGCTTCTCGATTGCACCCCGTTTTCCATGTTTCATGTTTAAAGAAGGTTATAGGCGACAAGCTCCCAGTTCAAACAATATTGCCAGAATTTGACGAGGAAGGAAAAATTATATTGGAACCGGAAGCAGTCACAGAAACAAGAACTCGACAGCTACGAAATCGATCAATTTCAGAGTATCTTATCAAGTGGAAGAACTTATCCGCCGAAGATTCCACATGGGAGGATGAGAATTTTATGCAGAAGTATCCAGAACTACTCAAGCGTTGAGGAAAACACTTTTTTGAAGGAGAGGGGCATGTTGGGTCCCCATAATACTAGTGATTACCCCATTACTATTGTAGTTATACCCCTTATTAATATTGTTGTGCCCCTATTTCCCCCATATTGTTATTATTGTGCCCCATAGAATCCCTCTATTGTTATTTTTGTGGCTTTATATTATTATTGTTAGGTCGGCTAGATTATATTGTGACTCCTTAGACTCCTATATATAGAAAGGAGGTTTTGTCATTTGTATCATCCAAGAATTGTTCATTTATGTAATGTAAAGGAGGCTGTCCCCTCGAAGAGGCTGAATTCTAAGGCGTTGATCTATCTTTTCTATCTTTTCTTGAGCTGGTTTCATAACAAGAACCTACGGCATCTACACAGCGCATAGGAGTTATGTACAACTCATCAAAGGTAAGACAGAGCTAATGCATGGTCCGAAGAGAAATGTTTTTGGAAACTCCACGCCTCTGAATAAACCAAGGAGGAGCATATCGTTACAGCACAACCCTCGGATGGGAAACTAAACACCCATGCCATCAATGAAGGTGGAAAGATCGAGGGCGTGAAACCAGAGTGTACCCGGACCTCACCCCTTCACGTGATAGAACGAGCCGCAATAAATACCAGAGCCAAGTGTAAAGAGCTGGCAGCGCCAGTAGTAAACCTCTGTCATATCAACTATCCACCGGAAACTTTTCCGATAACGCAAAAAGAATTACATTACCTTTTAACTTTCCAGGTTGAAGTAATGGGACCTGGAGAATTACTAACATTAACAAGTGATCCTTATGAATGCACGCATATTATTAAAATTACAAAGTAATCCTATGTATGCATGTTTGGATTAATATAAAGATTAACATTAAGTTAAAAAAATTTACTATCCTGTAGGTGGGTGTATCACATCAACCAAATTCAATGATGCAATCATTATCATGGAATATAAAAAACATATTTAAAAAATTGATTACATCTTAATCCACACCGATTATAAATATAACCAAAAATATATATATATATTAAACACAATAATTTATTTATTACTTTTTATTAAATTAAATATTTATTTTTAAATCATTTCATTTACTAAATAATATATATATATATATATATAAACCTTTTCATTAAAAATAAATTAACATGGTTTTCCATGAATATCTAAACATTTTCATTAAAACAATTTAGCAATAAAAAGTAAACGATAAATTTATATAATTGAAAAAAATGGATTAAGAATACTTCACATTAGATCAAGTACTATAGAGTGAGACAAATTATATTTTTATAGGATTAAAATTCAATGATACTTCAAGTATTATAATGGTTAAGGTTAAACGTACTTCAAAAAAATGTTAACGTTAAACGTACTTCAAAAAATTGTTAGTTATATATATATAATCAAATAATATTAATATCTTTTTATAACATTTAACCAAAAAAATTATTTTTTATTTTATTTTATTTTTGCTATGTCTCTTTGAAGTTTTAAGAAAATTTCAATTATAGAGGTATCAATCGTCTTGTTATTATTTTGCTTCATAGAAGCCTATTATTGTTATTGTTGTGCCCTTATATTATAATTGTTATGTCGGATTTAATTATATTGTGACCCGTTAGACTCTTGTATATAGAAAGGAGGTTTTGTCATTTGTATCATCCAATAATTGTTCATTTTTATAATGTAAAGGAGGTTTCCCCCTCGAAGAAGCTAATTTTGAATTCGTTGATCTATCTTTTCTTCTATTTTGTGAGCTGGTTACATAACGTTGAGCATTTTCATGAGAAAGAAGGTTGATCAATTGTTATTGATAAGGTCGATAGGCCATCCTTTCTCCACAGGGAGGGATAGTTATAGTCCTCCATAACTCAAAAGTCAACAAAACCCCAGGAAACTGCAAGTCTGTATAGTCAACGAGGCCTTCAAGAGACTCACTTGTTGTTAAAGACGACAAGGCATATTTTTAGTGCGCATATGGGAAACCATAACCCTCCAAACTCTAGAATTAGAAGGTTAATATACCATCCCTTATGCACACAATCTAAAGCCAAGGATATAGTATAGGTCAACCACTCATCTTAAATCACCATCGCGGAGCCATCGTGTTTTACATACACGATTTATCACAATGCGTAACTCTGTTGTGAGGGCCGAATATCCATTCATTGACTTGTGAAGCCATAAAGCGTCATTCATCCATAGCATCACATTACAAGGTCAAGGGCTTATCGCATAGGATTTTGAGGTTATTGCATAAAAGCAAGTTTGCACGCCAAATATCGATCACTATTAAGTAAGCAACAAGCCAATGATGGAGGGCTTATGTATATGCGCATAGTTGTATATGCATGCATATATGTAGATGTGGAAAAATTCCATATGTGCAACTTCCATATAAGTGCACACACATACAACTATGCACATAGATGGAAGCTTTCATGTATGTGCATATATGCACACATACACAACTATGCACATATATGGAAGCTTCAATATACAAGTATGTCCACAGAATGTACTAGAACGTATATGTGCACATATATAGAAGCTTTGTATATGTGCATATTTGTCTATATGTAGCTTCTGTATATGTGCACATATACAAAAGCTTCTGTATACATGCATAGTTGTATATGTGTAGCTTTTGTATATGTGCATAGTTTTATACGTGAAGCTTCCGTATATGCACACATATATGAAAGCTTTCGTATATGTAATTAGTTGTATATGTTTAGCTTTGGTATATACTAACATATATGGATGCTTCTATATATTCGCACATATATGGAAGTCTCAATATATGTGTGATTTTGTATATGAGTGCATATACGTATGTTTATGTTTATGTGCAAATATATGAAAGTTTTTGTCTATGTGTGCATATACGTATGTTTATGTTTATGTGCGAATATATGAAAGTTTTTGTCTATGTGTGCATATACAAAATCTTTTGTATATGCACATACTTGTATATGTGTATATAGGAAGGCTTTCATCTATGTGCATAGTTGTATGTGTGCATGTTTGGGAGATGGGCATATACAATTATGTGCATATACAAAAGATTATGTATCTATGCACATATATCAAAGTTCCAGTTATATGGAAGCTTCCATTTATGTAGGCATATATGAAATGTTTCATATATGTGTACATATATGGAAGTTTTCGTATATGTGATTTAGGGCTGTGCAATTCAGTGAATGAATTTTCGACCCTCACAACAAAGCAACTCACTTTCACTAGCTAGAGAATATACAAAACATTTCATATTTGTGCACATATACAATTACACCCATATACAAACGCTTATGTAAATGTGGTCAATTACGAAAGCTTTCATATATGTATGCATATATGAAAGGTTTCATATGTGTTCACATATATAAAATCTTCTATATATCTACAACTTTCATATATGTGTACATAAACAAAAATTTCCATATATGCACACATATAAAACTATGCTCATAAATGGAAGTTTTTGTATATGCGCATATATGTGCACATATGCACACATATACAACTATGCACATAAACGAAAACTTTCGTGTGTGCACATAGATAGAAACTTCTGTATATGCGCACATAAACAAAAACTTTTATGCACACATATATGGAAACTTCCATATATGTGCACATATATGGAAACTTTCATATATGTGAACATAGATAGAAGCTACTTATAAACAATTATGCGCATATACGGAAGCTTCTATATATGTTTGCATATATGAAAGCTACACATATACAACTATGTGCATATACAAAAGCTTTCGCATATGTGCGCATATATGGAACCTACATATATATTGTTATGCACATATATGGAAGTTTCCATATATATGCACATATACAAACGCTTATGTATATCATGTGCGCATATATGGAAGCTACACATATACAATTATTTGCATATACAGAATCTTCCGCATACATACGTCTATATGGAAGCTACACATATACAACTATGAGCATATACAGAAGCTTCTGTATAGGTGCACATATACATTCTGGTACATTCTGCGAACATAGTTATACATGAAAGCTTCCATCTATGTGCATAGTTGTATATGTGCGCCTACGTGTGCATATATGAACATATACGGAAGCTTCCATCTATGCACATAACTGTATATGTGTGCACTTATATGGAAGTTGCACATGAGCACATATATTGAAGCCTTTATCTATGCGCGTAGTTGAAGAAGTGCGCACATTTACAATTATGTGCATAGATGGAATTTTTTGTATATGTTAATATATGCGCACGTATTCACATATATATCACTATGCGCATATATGGAAGTCATCCGCCACTGGTTTCTTGCTTGCTTAACAGTGATAAATATTTGGCGTGCGAGTTGGATTTAATGGAATAACCTCAAAATCCTGAGCGAAGAGCCCTTGGCATTGGACTTTTACATGTTGACAATGGATGAACTAACAACATTCAAGGGGGTGTCCCCGATATGTGGTCCCAATTAAGCCTCACATTATTTGGGATAGAAAACCCATCCAGAATATGACCCAACTACAGTTTACTTATCTTCCTTGGCATTAATTGTTAGTAAGAGAAAGAATCACATATGTGTCTTTGAAAAACAAGCTAGCGAAGCATTCACGAAACATACTAGCTTGATTTTTGAAGAGACATCTGATTATTTCTCTTACTAACAGTTAAAGCCAAGGCAGATAATAAGCAAACGGTAGTCGGGTCATATTCCAGATGGGGTTCCTATCCCAAACAACGTGAGGCTTAATTGGGACCACATATCGGGGAGACCCACTTGAATGTTGGCAGGTCCAACATTGTCAACACGTGAGATTCCAAGTTTGAGGGATCTTCGCATAGGATTATGAGGTTATTGCATTAAAGCTAGTTCGCATGCCAAATATCGATCACTGTTAAGCACACAAGAAACCAGTGGCAAACTAATTTTGTATATGCACATAATTATATATCCGCAAATACACGTGGATATATGAACATATACGAAAACTTCCATCTATGCACATAATTGTATATGTGTGCACTTATATGGAAGTTGCACATATGGAAGCTTTCGATATGTGCAACTTCCATATAAATGCACACATATATAACTATGTGCATAGATGGAAGCTTCCATATATCTGCACATGTGAAACTTCCATATAAGTGCACACACATGCAATTATGTGCATAGATGGAAGCTTCCATATATGTTCATATATGCACACGTAGGCGCAGATATACGACTATGCACATAGATGAAAGCTTCGATATATAACTATGTCCACCGAATGTACCAGAATATATATGTGAACATATATGGAAGCTTCTGTATATGCGCATAGTTGTATAATATGTATAGCTTCCATATATATGTACATATACAGAAAATTTTGTATATGCAGATAATTATATATATGTAGCTACCCTATATGCACACATTTACAAAAGCTTCTGTATATGCGCATAGTTTTATATGTATAGCTTCCATATATGCGCACATATATAAAAGCTTCCGTATATGTGTATATATGGAAGCTTCCATATATAAACACATATCTGGAAGCTTTCATATATTCACATCGTTGTATATGTGTAGCTTTCATATATCCACATATATATAGAAGCTTCCGTATATGCGCATTATTGTTTATGTGTAGCTTCTATATATGTGCACATATATGGAAGTTTCCATATATGTGCACATATATGAAAGCTTCCAAATATGTGTGCATATACAAAAATTTATGTTTATGTGCGTATATATGGAAGTTTTCGTCTATGTGCACATATACGAAAGCTTTCGTTTATTCCCATAGTTGTATATGTGTGCATATGTGCACATATATTAGGCTTCCATCTATGTGCATAGCTGTATATGTGTGCATATATGGAAGTCACACATATGAAATTATGTGTATATACAAAAATTTTGTATATGTACAGATTTATGAAAGTTGTAGATATATAAAAGCTTTTGTATATGTGTGCATATATGAAACCTTTCATCTATGCATACATATATGAAAGCTTTTGTATTTGAACACATCTACATTAGCTTCTGTATATGGGCATAGTTGTATATGTGTACAAATATGACAGGTTTTATATATTCTCTAGCTAGTCAAAGTGATTTGGTCTATTGTGAGGGTTGAAAATCCGTTCACTTATTTGTGCAGTGGTGAAGCACATATACAAAAACTTCCATATATGTACATATATATGAAACTTTTCATATATGCATACATATATGGAAGCTTCCATATAACTCCAATTTTCATATATGTGCACGTATATGGAATATTTTGTATATGTGCATCTTCCATACATGCACACATATACAAATATGCACACAGATGAAAGATTTCATGTATGCGCATATATGTGCACATATGCAGACATATACAACTATGCACATATAGGAAAGCTTTCATATATGCACACATAGACAAAAAATTACATATATGTGCACATAGACAAAAGCACACATATATGGAGACTTCCATATACATGCGCATATATGGAAGTTTATGTTTATGTTCATATATACATGAGCGACACATATACAACTATGCACATATACAAAAGCTTCTACATATGTATGCATATATTGAAGCTACACATATACAACTATGCACATATACAAAATCTTTTATATATGTGCGCATATATGGAAGCTACATGTATACAACTATGCACATATACGAAAGCTTCCATATACATGCACATATACAGTCTAGAAAATTCTGCGAACATAGTTGTATATTGAAGTTTCCATATATGTGCATAGTTGTATATGTGCACTTACATATGCATATATACACATACATGAAAGCTTCCATCTATGCGAATGGTTGTATATGTGCGCACTTATATGGAAGTTGCACATATGGAATCTTTCCATATGTGCATATATTCTGACATATGCACATATAAGGAAGCCCTCCACCATTGGCTTGTTGATTGCCTAATAGTGATTGATATTTGACATGCGAACTAGCTTTAAAGCAATAACATCATAATCCTACGCGATGACCCCTCGACCTTGGACTCTGATGCTATGGATAAACGACGCTTTATGGATACACAAGTCGATGAATGGATTGTCGTCCCTCACAGCATAGTAACTCGCTTTGATAACTGCTGCCTATAAAACACGATGGCTTCACAATGATGATTTAAGATGAGAAGTTGAGTGGTTGACATATACCGTATCCTTGGCTTTGGATGGTGTGCAAAGGGGATGACCTATTAAATTTCTAATTCTAGTGTTTGGAGGGCTATGGATGACCAACCTATGCACTAAAAATATGCCTTGTTGTTGTGATAAAACACAACCCTCCGATTTATTTATTTATGTACTTTAATAATGGGGTCTATTAATTTTTGGCTAAAACACCTTCTATGATTTTCAGTAAGAATTTTTTCTTTTTTACTTTCGATAGATTTATGTTTTGATTGTTTATTTGAATCCAACTTTTCATAAGCTTTCCATCGATACTTGTTTTGCCTCATTTGGTTGGCTGGTTGTAAATGGCACTCCTTTGAAGTTTGATCGTTTTCTCGCCTGGACTAAAAATGTGAATAATTGTATAATATTTCAATTTTTGTAACTAATTAAGTTCAATAGTTATTCATTGTAAATATTGACTTTTAGTTAACATTTATTAATTTTTCATTTTTCACTAACAATCCTACAAAATGAACTAGCTAAATCATACAATGGATGAAATCATGTTTCGAAATTTTGGTAATTTACTATTATTTTAAAACAAGTTGCCAACGTTAGATTCTCAAAATTGCAAAGTGGCTATAGTTCAATTTGTAGGATTATTAATTCCACATAGGCCCCACTTCATATCACTTGCTTCCTCCAAAGAATTACAATTTTAAAATTTTGATTGAAAACGTGATAAAAAATTGCGATACGATATTACGAATGCGATACATCGCAAATCACAAAATAATTTTTCATTTTTTATACAATACTATTAAAATTCCGATACGCAATATTTTGTTTTATAAAACAATTAAATTTCTTAATCCTAAAATTTCACGCTTTATACCTCCTGGACCTACATCACCTCACATCATCCTCCACCTCACTCACCTCACCCTCACCTTCACGTCACACCTTATCACTCTATCCTCTCCACTAATCCCTCACACTCCACCCTCCTCACAATAATCATAATACGTGATGGTTAAATGCTTTTAGAATTTTAGAATTTTCTTTAGTTAATATAATATTATATTAACATTATAATGTTATATATTAATTATAATTTATATATATATTAATATAATACTATTTTAATTGATTGTTAAATTAAAATTTTTAATTAATTTTGTTA
Source organism: Pinus tabuliformis (assembly GCA_031772625.1). Lineage (NCBI taxonomy): Eukaryota > Viridiplantae > Streptophyta > Pinopsida > Pinales > Pinaceae > Pinus > Pinus tabuliformis. Next base: position 1,121,020,353 of record CM062807.1, on the reverse strand, counting down.
ATTAAACATTTAATAACAATTAGTAATAGAGTTATAATTAATTGTTATTATTTAATTAATAACATAAATTTAATTTAGAAATGGATTTAATCAAAAATTTCAGATTTTTAGCGTAAGCAACAAAAATTCTAGAATTCTAGTAATTTTAATATACCAACTTCAGGAGCTCATAAATGAAGTTTTATTTGGCTAAATGAGGCCTAGGATGGCTCATTGGAAAGATAAAATCATGGAGAATATTCTTGAGGAAGTTTCATTAATAAATTTAATCATTTATTTGGTATACAATCCAGCAGAAAATCGAGTTCTGAATTTTTAATAAAACTAATTTTCTTGAGTTTTAATCTCTGCATTTTCATTTGCTCAAGCCTCTTCTCAATGCAAATCCATTCATCAATGATATCTTTGACCAATTAAATCATCACAACATCAATAGAAATCTTGTATTTCATTTTCAATCATTTATTTAATTAAATTTGATTAGATTTGTTTTAATTTCAGACTTGGCATTTTGTTTTTGTTTTTGTTTTTTTTTTGCATTTTAATTGTGTTTTGATTTTGTTTTTTAGGAAAACAATTGAAGAGATGAGGAGAATAAGATCTCAATCAATGGGAATACTCCAGCAATTGAAGAATGGAATTTTGAGCAAATAAAAATTGAAGGAGCAGATTTCTTCTTCAACAAACTTTCCTACTTTGTAAATATTATAAATAACATATTGCAGAATGTAACAAGGGCTTCTCTACTCTGCAATTTTGGAATTCTAAAAGAACTTATGTAATAGGGATTTAGAGTTGTAGGTGGGAGAAGTAAAATCCTTAGATCTGGGGATTATTGAGGATTGTTCTTTTGCATTCTGAATTATATATAAAGGGTAGAGTTTGCACTATGTTGGCATTATGATACAAGTGTTGTCCTTGATGGCAACTCACTCAGAGGCAGGTACAGGTGATGGCAACTTAATCGGAGGACAGATCTTAGTACAGCAGGACAAGAAAGCTATATACGCAGGTTCAGTAAGGAAAATCAGCGTGTACACGCAGGTTGGCTTCAGTAAAAGCGCGTACATGTGGAAAACTTATCTTTGGTCCGTGGCGGTTAGTCCTTGGAAGTTGTGCCTATGGTTTTGGACCATGGTGTCTCGACGGACGTATTGATCCCTAGTTTTGAAGTTGATGGTATTGTGTTACTATGGTTTTGGACCGTGGTATTGTGAAGGGCCTAAGCCTATATAAGGAGAAGATCATTAGGCCAGATGGTAAGTGTGTGTGAGTGACGAATATCTGATGAGGTGAGAGATCCAAATGCTGGTTATGGGTTGGTGATCTGAACCAAGGTTTCACTCATGTGGAGGATGATGATGAACGATGTAACGGGATCTCAAGGCTTGGAATGATTATCTTCATATGGTTTGACTGTGAATAGACTAGATCTATTGACGCATGTTTATTGTTATGATCTGGGTATGTTTTGATGTCTGATATAGCTGCGGAGTTTTAAGTTTGAATTTACAGATCTGTACGCGGGTTGTCTTTGGGAAAAGAGCGTATACACGCAGGTTGGGTTCGTCGAAGTGGCGTATACAATGTGAAGTATGAAGATGGAGTTGGATCTGGCTGTTGTTATGTTGTCTGTGTTCTTGACAGGGTTTCAGTGATTCAGTATTGGGTGATTCAGAAATTGATGATGCAGGTTGTACTACAATGGTGATTGTTTCATGGATCCAGTATGAAAATGTATGAAACGTGGTCCCGGGAAGATCATAGGCAGGCACCTACGTACTGGTAAACATATCATCCAGTACAAGAGCCAGGGGGTTGCAGCTCCCTTCCAGGAGCAGCTGGAAAACGAGTGAAGGTTGTAGCCTTCTGTAGGGTTGGCACCTACGTACTAGTAAATGGATCGGCTAGTACAAGAGCTATGAGGGTTGTAGCCCTCTGCAGGTTGTAGCCTGTGTGCTGGTAAAGGACTGCACGAGTACATTGTAAAAGAAGTTTCTTATTAAAGGAAGATAGAAACAAATTGCAGTAGGTGGTTTTCACCCACATTGGGTTTCCACCTTATATCATGGTGTTCATGTGTGTGCCTTATGTGTGATGATCTGTTCTGTTATACTGCACCTGTTTACTATTAATATGGTTAATAATGTTCTGATGCATTTACTGAAGATAAGTTAACTGAATCATAAGATTACTGCATGTACGCTAGTTGCCCTTAACGAAGTCGCGTATATACGCCGATATCCTTAACTGAAGCTGCGTATATGAATCTGAGTATGAAATTGAAAATTTTTATCTGATCTAATAATACTGATTCACCCCCCCCCTCTCAGTATTATTTCCAACAATTGGTATCGGAGCCGGTCCTTCAGAGAAGCTTGATCGCTTGAAGGAGATTCGTAGAACAATGGGGAAGAAAGCGCGTTAGAAGAATAAGATAGCTCAAAGGAACAATGACAACCTGCCGTTGAGTGGAAGAAAGAATTCAGATCCTGAATCACCTCAGAATGAAGATGGACAAACAAATGAAGCATCAGATCAAACCATAGATCAGCAAGATCTACCTAGCAAAAAGGAGAATGCCCTCAAAGAAGAAATCATCAGATTAGAAGATCTGTTGGAATGTGCCTCCAGAATTCGACAAATGCTGCTAGCGCTGAATAAAGAGCAAGAAAACGAGATCCTTGAACTAAGGCATCAGTTGGATGAAGGAAGGAAAGCTGAAGAGACCTTGAAGAAGCAATGTGTGGAAAAAGAAGAACAACATCAAGTTGAGGTAAATATCTTGAAAAGTAAATTAGAAGAAAAGGATAAACTATTACGATTTCAAGATAGTACTAAGATCTTGGATGACATTCTTAGTAGTCAAAGGTCCCCTGCTATCAAAACTGGTCTTGGTTTTCATGAGTCTATTGAAGGTGAATCTGGTTCACAAAGTAAGACAAGAATCTCTGATGCAAAATCTGAAAGGCTCTACAAGGAGATGAAAGGACAACCCCATCAACAATCAAGGAAAGAGACTCCTCAAAGAAAATCTTTTACTCCTCCCATGAATAATGTTGAATGTTATGTATGTCATAATCTTGGACATGTTGCAGCCATATGTAGAAGAAGAAGGTTTCAAGACCATCATGCAGAAAGATCATCACATTCAAGGTACTTCAATGGATATTGCTTTTCTTGCAATATGTTTGGCCACAAAGCTGCTGATTGCTATAGGAGGAATATGAAACATGTAAGATGCTATGCATGTAACAAGTTTGGACATAGAGCAAAGGATTGTAGGAACAAAGCTCATGATAAGAAGAAATCATCAACATGCCTGAAGATATGGAAGAAGAAGGAAGTTCAGTCAGAAAGATGTGGCACAGCACAGGGTACTCAGCACAGCACAGACATAACAGACTCAGGGGGAGCTGAAGGTATAGAACTTCAGTGTTCTAATTCTCATAGGCAAGTTTAATGAAGGAAAGTCACGTATATACGCGAGTTCTACACTGCAAAGTCGCGTATATATTAGTTTGTGGAAAAGCAGTGGGAACAGACTCAGAAAGGGGGTCTGATATGTTTCAGTCCAGTATATGCTCTATTGGTTAACAGTTACAGTCTGCTGAGGAGGTCTGGAAATGTCTTAATATGCTAGAAGTGTTTTAATCCTAACTTGATGATGATGATATCTTGATGCTTATTACTGATGTATGCATGATCAGATCTAACTGAAAACAGATGGCACAAGCTCAGGGGGAGCATATACATCAAATAATGCATTGTTGGCATTATGGTTACAAGTTGTTGATAAAGTCTATGAAGCTAAATACATCTTGTTGTTTGATCAAAGGAATGGTATTGCAGGCTGATGCTTATGGTACAGATCATATATGATAGTCATGGTCTTGAATGAATTGCTGGTCTTAGAACCTGCATCTGCTCAGGGGGAGCATGGATGGATTAATACAAAGGGGAGCCAAATCAGAAACTTCAGCATGTACTCAGGGGGAGCATGGACAGATTGGTACACTTTGGCATATACAAAGGGGGAGCACATTTGGAGATTTCAGTAGGTACTCAGGGGGCATATGTACAGCAAAAGGTATACCAAAGAGGAGAATATCATGGTCCGCCCTTTGCCCTTGATGTCAAAGGGGGAGAGTGACTTGGTGTGGTGGTTGCCATCAAGTCCAAAGGGGGAGATTTTTGGCATTATGATACAAGTGTTGTCCTTGATGGCAACTCACTCAGAGGCAGGTACAGGTGATGGCAACTTAATAAGAGGACAGATCTTAGTACAGCAGGACAAGAAAGCTATATACGCAGGTTTAGTAAGGAAAATCAGCGTGTACATGCAGGTTGGCTTCAGTAAAAGCGCGTACATGTGGAAAACTTATCTTTGGTCCGTGGCGGTTAGTCCTTGGAAGTTGTGCCTATGGTTTTGGACCATGGTGTCTCGACGGACGTATTGATCCCTAGTTTTGAAGTTGATGGTATTGTGTTACTATGGTTTTGGACCGTGGTATTGTGAAGGGCCTAAGCCTATATAAGGAGAAGATCATTAGGCCAGATGGTAAGTGTGTGTGAGTGACGAATATCTGATGAGGTGAGAGATCCAAATGCTGGTTATGGGTTGGTGATCTGAACCAAGGTTTCACTCATGTGGAGAATGATGATGAACGATGTAACGGGATCTCAAGGCTTGGAATGATTATCTTCATATGGTTTGACTGTGAATAGACTAGATCTATTGACGCATGTTTATTGTTATGATCTGGGTATGTTTTGATGTCTGATATAGCTGCGGAGTTTTAAGTTTGAATTTACAGATCTGTACGTGGGTTGTCTTTGGGAAAAGAGCGTATACACGCAGGTTGGGTTCGTCGAAGTAGCGTATACAATGTGAAGTATGAAGATGGAGTTGGATCTGGCTGTTGTTATGCTGTCTGTGTTCTTGACAGGGTTTCAGTGATTCAGTATTGGGTGATTCAGAGATTGATGATGCAGGTTGTACTACAATGGTGATTGTTTCATGGATCCAGTATGAAAATGTATGAACCGTGGTCCCGGGAAGATCGTAGGCAGACACCTACGTACTGGTAAACATATCAGCCAGTACAAGAGCCAGGGGGTTGCAGCTCCCTTCCAGGAGCAGCTGGAAAACGAGTGAAGGTTGTAGCCTTCTGTAGGGTTGGCACCTACGTACTAGTAAATGGATCGAATAGTACAAGAGCTATGAGGGTTGTAGCCCTCTGCAGGTTGTAGCCTGCGTGCTGGTAAAGGACTGCACCAGTACATTGTAAAATAAGTTTCTTATTAAAGGAAGATAGAAACAAATTGTAGCAGGTGGTTTTCACCCACATTGGGTTTCCACCTTATATCATGGTGTTCATGTGTGTGCCTTATGTGTGATGATCTGTTCTGTTATACTGCACCTATTTACTGTTAATATGGTTAATAATGTTCTGATGCATTTACTGAAGATAAGTTAACTGAATCATAAGATTACTGCATGTACGCTAGTTGCCCTTAACGAAGTCGCGTATATACGCCGATATCCTCAACTGAAGCTGCGTATATGAATCTCAGTATGAAATTGAAAAGTTTTATCTGATCTGATAACACTGATTCACCCCCCCCCCCCCCTCTCAGTATTATTTCCAACACACTATTGTGGCTCTTGTTTTGAAAGTAGAAGTTCAAGTATTATAAAGGACTATTAGAGACTGGAGCTGGAGAAATGGATTCAATAAATTGGTATTTATAATACTATTATTTTAAATGTTGGTTTCATTTTATGATGACAGGAATGTGTCAATTTACTTTCATATTTGTGCACTTTTGTCAGTATGGGTAATTTGTCTCTATTTTATGTTATTATTTATCTCTGCTCTTATGGGTTGAATTCTGGTTTCGAGTAACTATTTACTCATAAATCTATCTTTTAATACTGGGTTAATAAATAGTGATATGTTGTGAACTTTTTCTGCATATTATTGTTTAATTATTCAAGTTACTGATTAAATGATCAAAATCATTCGGCAAACTTCTTCCTGAGTGTTGTTGGTTGATTATTTTAGTTAAGAAGTCCCTAAATAGGATGTGTTTGGTATTCATAATGTTAGTTGATTGAACTACTTCGTTAGCTTGATATTCATTATAAGCCAAACATATTTAAATCTCAATACTTTAAATATCTTGCTCTCAGTTGGGATAGATCTATATCTTCCTAATTGAGATAGGATTAGAATTTAGTTCACTTTGCTTGCATTATAGAAAAAGTTTGCATCTAGATTACTTTATATTCTTTTAAGTCATCTTCCCAAAGAGGAAAACTTTAGTTGTGGCTTGGTTGAGCCCCAAATCAGCTTAAGGATCACTTTCTTGTTTGATCAATAAGAAGGTTGATATGATGCCTCTTCTCCATTGGTGAATGAAAGTCATATTTTAAAGCCATTGGAGATTGAGAGAAGGTAATTAGAACTAGTTGAACCAACCAGAACCACCATTCCAAACGGAAAAGGAGCTGCTTTAAGTTCTGTACCTGGTGGTCATCCCCCATGTTGTTGCAGCGAATTTCAAGGCTTCAACACCTATTGTAAGGCCTCCGAGCTGCAGAGCGTCAGGCGCATCGTGCACGAAGGCGAGTCAGGCACGCGGACGGGCGCGTGGGCGCGCGGGCGGGCAGAGTGCGACGGGGCTGCGGTTGTGCGACGAGTTTACGACAGAAACGCGACAGAAATATGCGACGAAAGGAGAACTCACGAAAGTGGCTAAGTGTTGTTACACTTGGGCGTATATATTATGAGAGCACGTAGAGAAGGCTTATATGCGTTGATGCGTTGAACATAAAATATACCAAGCCGACACCACAAAGCATAAACGTGAGGGCATTCATATTAATGATTAGAAGGTCGGCCAAAGGTTATGTACAAGGATGTGGAGCGTATAAATAAAGAGTGGCTGCTCCTCATTTGAGACAAGTAACTTCGCACTATCCATTCGTACAAGGGGTAAAACAGCACAGGGGTAAAAGGGGGCTGCGCATACCTCATGCGTAGCACTTCTAAGGTGCAGGTTTTGACTTAAGTGCGGTTTGGGTGAGGCAAGCGTGCCGAGGTGGGAGTTATGTGCAGATTGTGTGCAGGACTTGACAAAGTAAGATAGGTGGCCTGGGTGGGCATTCTTCTTTGTGCAAGGGTGCATATGATGATGTATAAGGCTGTTCTATGCCTGTTGTAAAATTATCCTAAGTGTTGGCTTGGAGCTTGCCAAGCATCACTTGTATTGTAATATTGAAGAAGCTGTTATAATATATTGTTGGGCAGACTTTTCTGGGAGTTTCCCCTCCCTTTATACTTGTGTATTGTTGATGTTCTCGGTTTGTTGTACATGGTTAATGATTGAGAATGATCTTCTTTAAAGTATAAAGGATAACTCTTTACTTGGTTGCAAGAAAACATAAGTTAAAGAAAGTTTATGTTGGAGTAGGCGTAGCCCATAAACGTTAGTATTGTTAAAAAGAAAGCGTTCAGTGGTGCCGCACCTCGCTACAAGTGGTTGGAAGATCACCACAGGTGTAGGGGCGTGACAGTTGGTATCAGAGCAAAGGTTGCTCGAGACAGAGATAAGGGTACTTGCAGGTGAAGGAGGCCGTTTCACACGAAGTGAGACGAGGGCCGGTTCAGGTTGCAGGTGAAGATGTCTATCTTGCAGAAATTGGGTTATGCATCCTTCGAAGAACTCGAAGGGAGTCTACTTGAAGAGTCAGAAGGAGTAAAACAAGGATTTGCAGAATGGGGCAAAAGGTTGTTTGAAACAAAGAGTGCTCTTCATGCCTTGGCTAAGAAAGGGGTTTCTGACCAGAATGAGGAGGAAGCCTCTCAACTTGCAAAAGAAATGGTCTTGCTTGAAGCAGAATTCAAGGAGCTCGGGATAAGACAGAAATTGAACCAAAAGAAGTGGGATTGCCTAGCTCTTGAGAGGCATCTCCTAGCCTTGAAGAGGAAGGCTGAAGCTGAGAAAGAGCTTCTTCAACCCGGTTGGGCAATGGAGCAAGGTGAAGTAGCAGATTGTGCCAACAAGAAAGAGGAAGCCGTGATAGAGGGAGATGTTGCAGGCATGACTACGATGGAGGATGAACTTGAAGATGATCAAGCTGAACCAGGATCGTGCAGTTTGTCAACATGTATGAATGAGGTCACTCACATGGAGGAGCCTCATGATGATAAAGTAAGTGATGATACTTGTGTTTCATTTGGGCATTTGGGAGATGGACCATGTGCAGGGAAGGGAAAAACCAGTTTGCCAAGGCAAGAGGACATCTTACCATGGATGACTATGATGGAACCTTGTATGGAAGAGCAAGGATTGTCAGTTGTTGGAAAGCTTGTTGGGGTTACTTGTGACCTTGTGATGAAAGGTGCAAGGACCCGGAACAAGGATAGAACTTGATGATCGTTGTGGACGATTGATTCATGCTTTAGCCATATGGAGAATTGGCTAAGTGCCCGGCATGACTCATGGACAGATTGAGGAGGGCACACACTTGTGATATTTTGGGTGGGATTCTCATGGCCGAGACCAAGAGATAGTCTTGATGGACACTTTGGTGGAGGAGCTATGATGAAGAGACTCATGACATGATGACACGATGGTGAGATGGTTCACTAAACCGAAGTTGAAGACTTGGATGGGATGGCCAGATGTTGTGATGTGTCTACCTGACATCAGGTTGGAGACTTGGAGACATGGAACATGGTAGAGACCTATGCAAGGACATTGTGTGGAAGCACTTGTGGAAGATGTCAAGAGACATCCAAACAAGGTGCTAGGGCAGGAATGTTATGCAGGAGGACTTGCTAGTGTGACATGGGAACTTGAGGATGGCACATTGCAGATGATGAAGAGGACTTCATGGACCTGAATGGGGCACATCAAGAGTTGATAAGAATGAAGACTTGAGGATGGCACATTGCAGATGATGAAGAGGGCTTCATGGACCTGAATGGGGCACATCAAGAGTTGATCAGATTAGAGACTTGAGGATGGCACATTGCAGATGATGAAGAGGACTTCATGGACCTGAATGGGGCACATCAAGAGTTGATAAGATTGGAGACTTGAGGGTGGCACATTGCAGATGATGAAGAGGACTTCATGGACCTGAATGGGGCACATCGAGAGTTGAATGAAGACTTGAGGGTGGCACATTGCAGATGATGGAGAGAGCTTCATGGACCTGGATGGGGCACACCAAGAGTCGGTTTGATGAGATGATCTCTTCACTTTGGAGGAGACACACACATGGACAACATAGTGCAGATGACAGTGGTTCTACATATGTTGCAGTGATGTTTGCCTTATGTGGAGGAGACCATATCATGGTTGATGGTATGTTGTCGAGGACGACAACGATTTCAGGTGGAGGAGAATGCAAGGCCTCCGAGCTGCAGAGCGTCGGGTGCATCGTGCACGAAGGCGAGTCGGGCGCGCGGACGGGCGTGTGGGCACGTGGGCGGGCAGAGTGCGACGGGGCTGCGGTTATGCGATGAGTTTACGACAGAAATGCGACATAAAAATGCGACGAAAGGAGAACTCACGAAAGTGGCTAAGTGTTGTTACACTTGGGCGTATATATTATGAGAGCACGTAGAGAAGGCTGATATGCGTTGATGCGTTGAACATAAAATATACCAAGCTGACACCACAAAGCATAAACGTGAGGGCGTTCATATTAATGATTAGAAGGTCGGCCAAAGGTTATATACAAGGATGTGGAGCGTATAAATAAAGAGTGGCTGCTCCTCATTTGAGACAAGTAACTTCGCACTATCCATTTGTACAAGGGGTGAAACAGCACAGGGGTAAAAGGGGGTTGCGCATACCTCATGCATAGCACTTCTAAGGTGCAGGTTTTGACTTAAGTGCGGTTTGGGTGAGGCAAGCGTGCCGAGGTGGGAGTTATGTGCAGATTGTGTGCAGGACTTGAAAAAGTAAGATAGGTGGCCCGGGTGGGCATTCTTCTTTGTGCAAGGGTGCATATGATGATGTATAAGGCTGTTCTATGCCTGTTGTAAAATTATCCTAAGTGTTGGCTTGGAGCTTGCCAAGCATCACTTGTATTGTAATATTGAAGAAGTTGTTATAATATATTGTTGGGCAGACTTTTCTGGGAGTTGCCCCTCCCTTTATACTTGTGTATTGTTGATGTTCTCGGTTTGTTGTACATGGTTAATGATTGAGAATGATCTTCTTTAAAGTATAAAGGATAACTCTTTACTTGGTTGCAAGAAAACATAAGTTAAAGTAAGTTTATGTTGGAGTAGGCGTAGCCCATAAACGTTAGTATTGTTAAAAAGAAAGCGTTCGGTGGTGCCGCACCTCGCTACAAGCGGTTGGAAGATCACCGCAGGTGTAGGGGCGTGACACCTATCATCCTTAACAAAAGGTTGATCTCTTGAAGGCCTTGTTGACTATAAAGACTTGTAGTTTCCTGGGGGCTTTGTTGATTGTCGCGTTTTGGAGGGCTATAACTACCTAGCCATATGCAAAAAGGATGGCATATCGACCTTGTCAATAACAACATATCAACTTTATTTCTCATAAAAATGATCAAAAAATTCCAAGTGATTCGATCCACACTGCTACGGGTGATTTAATTGGCCTGATTCGACTTAGCAAAAGAGAATTGTTGAATTTGACCAGAAATCCATGCAAGCACTTCTGCTTG